>CM038214.1:315957475-316037548 GCA_021442155.1 Cymbidium sinense | reverse complement strand
TAAGACATAGCGATGACATAGATTAAAAATGAGCATAGAGTAAATCAAAACCAGATAAATAGAGAACGTGTCTACTTATAAAGACATAGTTCCATAGCGGCAATCTGATTGGCTATTCTTCAATTTCTCAGTTCCCAGAACCACCCCCTCTCAGTAGTAGGATCGACATCATATCCCGATCTCTCCCTTTGCCTGACCACGGTGAAACCTCAGTCAGTCCTCAGCTTCCATAACCACTCTTGCTCGACCACCTCCATATCCACCGCATCTTTAGATCCCATGCCACCCTTCGTTAACCACCTCCTGGGCCTTCACCTCCACTTCTAGATCTAGGCCGAGAGTTGAGGTGATGTTCATCTGCGTCGAGTTACGCCCATTCTTAGGGTTTAGGTTTAGGTTTAAGTTTATTTGGTTTTATGGTTTATGGTTTATTTTTTAATTTGTTTAGTCACTTTAGGTTTAGGTTTAGGGTTTGGGGTTTAGGGTTTAGAGTTTAAGGTTATAGTTTAGGGTTTATGATTTAGGGTTTAGGGTATAGGGTTTTAGGTTTTATGCTTTTAGGATTTAGGGTTTAGGGTTAGGGTTTAGGCTTTAGTGTTTAAGCTTTAGAGTTTAGGATTTTTATAGTTTAGGGCTAGTTTAGGGTTTAGGGTTTAGGGTTTAAGGTTTTAAGGTTTATGCTTATAGGGTTTATGGTTAGGGTTAGGGTTTAGGGTTTAGGGTTTATGGTTTAGGGTTTAGAGTTTAGGGTTTAGGGTTTGGGGTTTAGGCTTTAGGGTTTAGGATTTTAGGGTTTATTATTTTAAGGTTTAGGGTTTAGGGTTTAGGGGTTTAGGGTTTAGGGTTGTAGGTTTAGGGTTTAGGGTTTAGGATTTGGATTTAAGGTTTTTTTTAAAATTAAGTAAACGGTAGGTTTAGGTTTATTTAGTTTATTTTTTATTTATTTTAGTTTATTTTATTTTTTATTTTCATTTAGTTTAGTTTATTTATTTTAGTTTAGGTTTTTTATTTTAGTTCAATTTTCAGGTTTAGGTTTAGGTTTTGGTATTTATTTATTTTTATAGGTTTCAGTTTTAGATTTTTATTTTAGCTTTATTTTTTGATTTTATTTTTTTGTTTAGGTTTAGGTTTATTTTTAGTTTATTTTATTTTATTTAGTTTAGGAATAGGTTAAGGTTTAGTTTATTTTAGGTTTAGGTTTAGGTTTTATTTACTTTAGTCTAGTTTATTTAATTTTAGGTTTAGGTGAATTTTATTTTGTTAATTTAATTTTTATTTCAGGTTTAGGTTTTTTTTAGTTTAGGGTTTAAGTTTTATTTTATTTTTATTTTTAGGTTTAGGTTATTATTTAGTTTTTATTTTATTTTTTAAAAGTTTATTTTACTTTTATTTATGTTTAGTTTTGATTTTATTTAAGTTATTTATTCTTAGGTTTATTTTATTTTTTTAGTTTAGTTTAAGTTTTTATTTAGTTTATTATTATTTTTCTTATTAGTTTATTTTATATTAATTTTAGGTTTAAGTTTAGGTTTTAGTTTAGGTTTTTATTTACTTTTTATTTTTTTATTTTATTTAGGTTTAGGTATTTTTATTTATTTTCTTTTTATGTTTTATTTAGTTTAGGTTTAGATTTTTAGGTTTTTAGGGTTTATGGTTTAGGGTTTAGGTTTTAGGTTTTAGGTTTTATGTTTTTGGGTTAGGGTTTAGGGTTTAGGGTTTAAGGTTTAGTATTTAGGCTTTAGGGTTTAGTGTTTTTGGCCTTTAGGGTTTAAGATTTAGGGTTTAGAATTTTTAATTAAAATAAGAAAAGCGAAAGGTTTTGGTTTACTTAGTATATTATTTATTTATTTTAGTTTATTTTATTTTTTATTTTTATTTATGTTTAATTTTTATTGCTTATTTGTTTAGTTTATTTACTTTGGGTTTATTTGTCTTAGTTTTGGTATTTTATTTTAGTTTATTTCTTAGGTTTAGGTTTAGGTTTAGGTTTATTTTTTCATTGAGTTTTATTTTTATTTTATTTTTTAGGTTTAGGTTTTTATTTTAATTTTTTTAGGTTCAAGTTTTAGGTTTTTATTTTAGCTTTATTTTTAGGTTTTATTATTTTCTTTAGATTTTGGTTTATTTTTAGTTTATTTAGTTTTATTTAGTTTAGGTTTAGGTTTTATTTATTTTACTTTAGTTTATTTTAGTTTAGATTTAGTTTATTTTAGTTAGTTTATTATATTTTTATTTGGTTTAGGCTTTTTTTTTTTTAGTTTAGGGTTAATGTTTTTTATTTTGTATTTATTTTTTAGGTATAATTTTTAGGTTTATGTTATTATTTTTTTTATTTTATTTTATTTTAGGTTTATTTTAGGTTTATTTTATATTATTTTATTTTTTTTCGTTTAGTTTTTATTATATATTAGTTTTTTATTCTTAGGTTTATTTTATTTTTTAGCTTAGTTTAGGTTATTATTAATATATTTTAGTTTATTTTTATTAGTTTATTTTATTTTATTTTTAGGTTTAGTTTTAGGTTTTAATTTAGGTTTTTATTTTATTTTAATTTTTATTTTACTTTGGTTTAACTTTTTCTAATTATTTTATTATTTGGTTTTATTTAGTTTAGTTTTAAGTTTTTAGGTTTTTAGGGTTTAGGCTTTTTTAATTATTTTATTTTTAAGTTTTATTTAGTTTTGGTTTAGGTTTTTAGGTGTTTAGGGTTTAAGATTTAGGGTTTATGATTTAGGATATAGGGTTATAGGGTTTAGGGATAAAGGGTTTGGGGTTTAGGGTTAAGGTTTAGGGTTTAGGAGCTTGTGTTTAGTAGTTTAGGTTTAAGGTTAGCTTCAGGTTTAGATTTTGTGTTTAAAACTTTTATATTTTAGGATTTTGGTTTAGGGTTTAAGTTATAGTTTAATTTAGGTTGGTTGTTTAGAGTTTAAGTTTGGTTTAGGTTTAGGTTTAGTTTAAGGGTTTAGTTTAGGTTTAGGTTGGATTTAGTTTAGGGTTTAGGGTTTAGGTTTATGGTTTAGGGTTGTAGGTTTAGGATTTAGTGTTTAGTGTTAGTTTTAGGGTTTAGGGTTTAGGGTTTAGGGTTTAGGATTTAGGTTTTAGGATTGAGGATTTAGGATTTAGGATTTAGGGTTTAGGTTTTAGTTTTAATAATTAGTTTAGTTTTAGTTTATTTATTTATTTTAGTTTATTTATTTTATTTATTTTTTTTTTTTATTTAGTTTAGTTTATTTATTTTAGGTTTATTTATTTTAGTTTATTTTTTAGGTTTAGGTTTAGATTTATGTTTATTTTCAATTTAGTTTTATTTTTATTTTATTTTTTATGTTTAGGTTTTATTTTTTTTTATTTTAAGTTTAGGTTTAGGTTTTATTTTATATATTTGGGTTTTAGGTTTTATTTTAGGTTTACTTTTACATTTTATTTTTTAGTTTAGGTTTTGATTTATTTTTAGTATATTTTATTTTATTTATTTAGGTTTAGGTTTAGTTTATTTTAAGTTTAGGTTTGGTTTTATTTATAGTTTTATTTATTTTAGTTTGGTTTATTTTATTTAATTTATTTTTTTAAGATTAGGTTTTTTTTCTAGTTCCCAGTTTAGGTTTTATTTTTTTATTTATTTTTATGCTTAATTTTCATGTTTATTTTTTAGGTTTAGGTTTTTATTTAGTTTTTATTTTATTTTATTTATTTGAGGTTTATTATTTTTATTTTATTTAGGCTTTCTATTTTTAGGTTTATTTTAATTTTTAGTTTAATTTAGGTTTTATTTATTTTATTTTAGATTATATTTTTTTATTTTATTTTAATTTTAGGTTTAGGTTTAGGTTTTAGTTTAAGTTTTTTTTTATTTTATTTATTATGTTATTTAGGTTTAGTTTTATTTATTTATTTTATTTTTAAGTTTTATTTAGTTTAGTTTTAGGTTTTTAGGTTTTAGCATGTAGGGTTTAGGTTTTTAGGGTTTAGATTTTTTTTAATTATTTTATTTTTAGGTTTTATTTAGTTTAGGTTTAGGATTTTAGGTGTTTACGATTTAGGATTTAGGGTTTAGGATTTAGGATATAGGGTTTTTACCTTAGGGTTTTGGGTTTGAGGGTTTGGGGTTTAGGGTTAGGGTTTAGGGTTTACGGTTTAGGGTTTAGTGATTAGTCAATAGGGTTTAGGGTTTAGGCTTAGCTTAGGGTTTAAGCTTTCGGGTTTAAGGTTTTGGGTTTAAGGGTTTATTATTTAGGGTTTAAGCTTTAGGGTTAAGGTTAGGGTTTGGCTTTAAGATTTAGGGTTTAGGGTTAGTTTAGGGTTTAGGGTTTTGGGTTGTAGGTTTAGGGTTTAGGGTTTAGTGTTGTAGGTTTAGGGTTTAGGTTTAGTTTTAAGGTTTAGGTTTTTTTTTAGTTTTTTTTAAAATAAGTAAACCATTAGGTTTAGGTTTATTTAGTTTATTTTCTACAACAACAACAACATCAACAACAACAAGCCTTAATCCCACTAGGTGGGGTCGGCTACATGAATCCTTCGTCTCCATTGTGTCTTATTATGTGTCAAATTCTCATTTAATTCAAGTATACTAAGATCATTATTTATACATCTTAACCAAGTCTTTTTAAGTCTACCTCTACCTTTCTTAACATAAGGCAAATCTAATGCATCTACTCTCATAATCGGGACATCGGATGGCCGACGCTTTATGTGGCCAAACCATCTAAGGCGACTCTCCCTAATCTTATCTACCACTGGAGCTACTCCAACTTTTTCCCGAACATACTCATTTTGCATTCTATCTCTAAGAGTAAAGCCACTCATCCACTTGAGCATCCTCATCTCCGTAACATTGAACTTAGTCTTATGCTTCTCTTTTATTGGCCAACATTCTGCACCATAAGTCATTGCAGGTCTTACCACCATCTTATAAAATTTTCTCTTAAGTTTAAGTGGAACTTTTCTATCACATAATAGGCCATTCCTCCCATTTCAACCATCCAACTTGAATTCTACTAATAACATCTCCATCTTTTCACCTTCATTTTGAACAATAGAGCCTAAATATCAGATCTCACTCTTATTAATGACTTGATCACCTAAAGTCACACAACTAAAACTTCTACAACTAAAATTACACTCCATATATTCAGTTTTAGATCTACTTAAATGAAAACCTTTAGACTCTAAAGTTGACCTCCATAATTCAAGTTTCTGTTGGACTCCCTCTCTAGTCTTATCAACAAGAAGAATGTCATCGAAAAGCATACACCAAGGTACATCTTCTTGTAAATGCCTCGTAAGAACATCCATAACTAAAGTAAAAAAAGATAAGGGCTTAATGTTGATCCTTGATGTAATCCAAGCGAAATAGGAAAATATTTTATCAATCCTCCTTGTGTTTGGACACAAGTAACAACTCTAGTATACATATCCTTAATGACTTGAATATAACAAATATTAACTCCTTTCTATTCTAGAACTCTCGAAAGAACATCTCTTGAGACTTTATCATAAGCTTTCTCTAAATCAATAAATATCATATGTAGATCCTTCTTACTTTCTCTATGCTTCTCCATCAAACCTCTTAACATATGTATAACATCCAAAGTAGATCTACCGGCATGAAACCAAAGCGATTGTGATGTATCACATCATAACCTATGCTCAATTACTCTCTCCCATAATTTTAATGTATGGCACAATAACTTAATTCCTTTATAATTTGCACACACTTATGCATCACAATTATTCTTAAATATAGGAACCAACAAACTCTTTCTCCACTCATCTGGCATCTTTTTAGTCTTTAAAATAACATTAAAAAGATTTGTAAGCCAAGAAATTCCTTGATCTCTTAAACATTTCCACACAACTATTGGAATATTATCCGTCTATTGCTTTTCCACATTTCATTTTCTTTAAAGCTTCACTAACTTCAGTTTACTAATCTGATAAAATAAAATTCTTTATTTTGTTTAGGGTATTAAGGTTGCTAAAATCAATCGTACTTTCAGATCCTTCATTGAAAAGTTTATCAAAATACCTCATCCACCTATTTTAAATATCTTTTTTAAAGAAAAGCACTTTATTATTTTCATCCTTAATGCCCCTCACTTGAACTATATCTTTACTTCTCCTATCTCTTTGGTTGGCTTATACATACATCTTTCACCTTCTTTGGTATCTAATCTATTGTATAAATCACTAAAGTTAAATTTTTTGCATTATATATTGCTTTCTTAGAATCTCTGGTCACTTCATATCTTTCCCAATTCTCGGTTTTACATCTAAACCAAGTTTTATAACAATGCTTCTTATTTCTTATCTTTCTTGCACACTCGACTCCACCACCAACTATTCTTATTAAAAGAAGCTTTTTCTTTTGATTCTCCAAGCACATATTTAGCAACTTGCTTAATTTCACTTGATATTTTTCCCACATAACGTTAGCTTCCTTATGAACATCCCAAATTTTAATTTCTTGTAGCTTGCTCTTAAAAATATATTGATTTGTGTTCTTTAAGTGTCTCCATCTAATCCTAGGATAATGATTTAGTTTATTTTTTCTCTTACAACCTTTCATCTTAAAATCTAAAACTAATAGTCGATGTTGGGTACTTAAAATTTCACTTGGAATGACCTTACAATCTTTACAATCTAAAGCGATCTATTTTTCTTATCAGAAAATAATCGATCTATGTTTTACTAGATCCATTTTTATAAGTAATAATATGTTCATCTCTTTTATTAAATAAAGTATTAGCAACTACAAAATCATAAGCTAAGGAAAAATCTAATATAGTCTTACCTTCTTCATTAGTCACTCCAAATCCATAACCACCATGAATACTTTTAAAATCTTCTACCACTCTACCAACATGTCCATTTAAATCTCCCCAATAAATACTTTTCTTGAGGTATCTTTTGTATTAATCCCTCTAATTCATTCCAAAAATTTTCTTTTGAGCTTACCTCCAAACCTTCTTGAGGAGCATAGACACTTATAACATTGATAATCTTAGTATCAACAATAATCTTTAAAGCTATAATTCTATCTCCACATTTATTAATACTTATAACATTATCCTTCAAACTTTTATCTATAATCACACCTACACCATTTCTAGTTCAACTTTTACCTGAATACCAAAGTTTAAAACCTAAACTATCAATCTCCTTGGCCTTCTCACCAAAGTTTCTTGAACACAAAATATTTATCTTTCTATGAACCATAATATCTATTAATTCCATTAATTTACACCTAAGAGTACATATATTCCAAGATCCTAACCTAATTCTAGCTTCATGGACTAACTTCTTTGCATCTCCATAATGTGGGATATTTAACATGATCCTAACATAATTTTCACTATTTCACTTTCAAACCATCATGCTTCGGGGGGACACACTAGCATTTTAATAATGATTTAAAAGTTCATGTCATGATTATTTGACAAATTTTTTGCTTGGTCTACTACTGCAATCCTCCACTTATTTGGTTTATTTTCTATTTATTTTAATTTATTTTATTTTTTATTTTTATTTAGGTTAATTTTTTATTTTTATTTAGTTTAGTTTATTTATTTTAGGTTTATTTATTTTACTTTATTTTGTAAGTCTAGGTTTAGGTTTATGTTTATTCTTTAGTTTATTTATTTTTATTTTATTTTTATGTTTAGATTTTATTTTTTATTTTTTAGGTTTAGGTTTAGGTTTATTTTTATTTTATTTTATTTTATTTAGTTTAGGGTTTAGTTTAGTTTATTTTAGGTTTAGGATTAGATTTTATTTATTTTTGTTTTATTTATTTTAGTTTAGGTTTAGGTTTATTTTATTTTGTTTTTTTAGGTTTAGGTTTTATTTTTTATTTATTTTTAGGTTTAATTTTTAGTATCATTTTTTATGTTTAGGTTTTTATTTAGTTTTTATTTTATTTTATTTTAGGTGTATCTTATTTTTATTTTACATTCAGTTTTTATTTTATTTAGGTTTTCTATTTTTAGGTTTATTTTAATTTTTAGTTTAGTTAAGGTTTTTATTTATTTTATTTTAGTTTAAATTATTTATTTTATTATATTTTATTTTTATTTTAGGTTTAGGTTTTAGTATAGGTTTTTATTTTATTTTATTTTTTATGTTATTTATTTATTTATTTTTAGGTTTTATTTAGTTTAGGTTTAAGTTTTTAGGTTTTTAGCATTTAGGGTTTAAGGTTTAGCATTTAGCGGTTGGTTTAGGGTTTAGGGTTTAGGGTTGTAGGTTATAGGTTTTAGGGTTTAGGGTTTAGGGTTTAGGGTTTAGGGTTACGGTTTAGGGTTTAGATTTTTAGGGTTTATGGTTTTGGGTTTTGGATTTTGGGTTTAGGGTTTTATGGTTTAGGGTTTAGGTTTAAGGTTTAGGGTTGTAGGTTTATGGTTAATTTTAGGGTTTAGGGTTAAGGGTTAGGGTTTTTTTATTTTATTTTTATTTTTTTTTTATTTTTTAAATTAAGTAAACTTATAGGCTTAGGTTTAATTAGTTTATTTTTTATTAATTTTAATTTATTTTATTTTCTATTTTGATTTATGATTATTTTTATTTTTATCTTTATTTAATTTTTAATTTATTTTATTTTAGGTTTATTTTTTTATTTTAGGTTTAGTTTTTATTTTAGTTAGGTTTTTTATTTTTAGTTTAGTTTAGGTTTTTATTTATTTGATTTTATTTAAGTTTTTATTTTTCATTTCATTTTCTTTTTTGGTTTATGTTTATGTTTAGGTTTTAGTTAATGTTTTTATTTTATTTTATTTTTTTATTTTATTTTGATTTAGATTTTTTAATTTATTTTTTTTAAGGTATTATTTAGTTTAGGTTTAGGTTTTTAGCTTTTTAGGGTTTATGGTTTAAGGTTTATGGTTAGTTTTTTTTTTTTGGTTAGTTTTTTTTTAAGGTGTATGGTTAGTTTAGGGTTCAGGGTTTAGGGTTTAGGGTTTTGGGATTAGGATTTAGTGTTTAGGGATTTTTTTTTTGTTTAGGATTTAGGGTTTAGGGTTTATATTTTAGGGTTTAAGGTTTATGGATTATGTTTTAGGGTTTAGGGTTTAGGGTTTTTTAGGGTTTAGGTTTTAAGGTTTAGGGTTTAGGTTTTTGGTTTATGGTTCAAGTTTTATTTAGGGTTTAGGGTTTTTTTTAATAGAGAACAAATTCAGATTCAATATTTCTTCCTTTTGATTTCATCAACCAAGTAACCCACTAAGTTTTCTAAGACACAAGGGACAACATAGATAAAAGAATGAGCACACATAGAGAAAATCAAGAACTTTATATAATTATAACTGTCTCTTTTGTCAAGACATAGTTCATTAGCATTCTTCTGTTTCTCCAATTCCCATCAGAACCACTCTGAGTATAAGTTTAGGGTTAGGTTTAGGTTTAGGTTTATTAGGTTTTGCAGTTTAGGTTTATTTTTTAATTTATTTAGGTTTTGGGTTTGGGGTTTAGGGGTTAGGGTTTAGGGTTTTAGAATTTATGCTTTTAAGGTTTAGGGTTTAGGGTTAGGGTTTAGGGTATAGGGTTTAGGGTTTAGGGTTTAGGGTTTAGGGTTTAGGGTTGTAGGTTTAGTGTTGTAGGTTTAGGGTTTAGGTTTTAGCATTTAGGGTTTAGGGTATCTTATTTTAAAATTAAGTAAACTTGTAGGTTTAGGTATATTTAGTTTACTTAGTTTATTTTTATTTATTTTAGTTTATTTATTTTTTATTTTTAATTAGGTATTTATTTTTATTTTTATTT
The DNA here is from genome assembly GCA_021442155.1 of Cymbidium sinense. Lineage (NCBI taxonomy): Eukaryota > Viridiplantae > Streptophyta > Magnoliopsida > Asparagales > Orchidaceae > Cymbidium > Cymbidium sinense. The sequence goes on along the minus strand of CM038214.1, from coordinate 316,027,801 downwards.
AGTTTAGTTTATTTATTTTAGGTTTATTTGTTTTTGTTTAGGTTTTTTGTTTTAGTTTATTATTTAGGTTTAAGTTTAGGTTTAAGTTTATTTTTTAGTTGAGTTTAATTTTTATTTTATTTTATAGGTTTAGGTCTTTAGGTTTTTAGGGTTTAGGGTTTAGGGTTTTAGGGGTTAGGGTTTTAGGTTTTATGGTTTTGGGTTAGGGTTTAGGGTTTAGTGTTAGGCTTTAAAGTTTAGGGTTTTTAGGGATTGAGGTTTAGGGTTTAGGGTTGTAGGTTTAGGGTTTAAGGTTGTAGGTTTCAGATTTCAGGTTTAGGGTTTGAGGTTTCTTTTTTTAGTTTATTTAGTTTATTTTTATTTAGGGTTTAGTTTTTAGGCTTTAGGGTTTAGGGTTAGCTTAGATTTAGGATTAGTTTATGGTTTAGGTTTAGTTAGGTTTAACATTGGGTTTTTTTAAGGATTAGTTTAGGGTTTATGGTTTAAGGATTAGGATAAGTTTTAGGTTTAGGATTTAGGTTTAGGGTTGAGGTTTGAGGTTTAGGGTTTTAGGTTTAGAGTTTAGGGTTTAGGGTTTAGGGTTTAGGGTTTAGGGTTTTAGGGTTTAGGATTTAAGGTTTAGGGTTTAGGGTTTAGGGTTTAACTTTTAGGGTTTAGGGTTTTAGGGTTTCAGGTTTAGGTTTAAGGGTTGTAGGTTTAAGGTTTAGAGTTCAGGGTTTTTGGGTTTAGGGTTTAGGTTGTAGGTTTAGGGTTTAGAGTTTAGGTTTTAGGTTTACATTTAGGGTTTAGGGTTTTGTATTATTATTTATTTATTTACTTTATTTTATTATTTTTTTAAAGTAAGTAAATTGATAGCTTTAGATCTAGTTAGTTTATTTATTATTTATTTATGTTTATTTTATTTTTTGTTTTGATTTAGGTTTTTGTTACTTTTATTTAGTTTAGTTTATTTATTTAAGCTTTTTTTTTATTTTAGTTCAGTTTTTTTTTATTTTAGTTTATTTTTTAGGTTTAGGTTTATGTTTAGGTCTATTTTTTAGTTTAGTTTCATTTTTATTTTATTTTTTTAGTTTATGTTTTATTTTTTATTTTTATGTTTAGGTTTAGGTTTTTATTTTATTTTTTTAGGTTTAGGTTTTAGGTTTTTATTTTTGGTTTATTTTTAGGTTTTATTTTGAAGTTTAGGTTTAAGCTTATTTTTAGTTTATTTTATTTTATGTAGTTTCAGTTTAAGTTTAGGCTTAGGTTTATGTTTTATGTATTATAGTTTAGTTTATTTTAGTTTAAGTTTAAGTTTATTTTATTTTTATTTATGGTTTAGTTTTTTTTTAGTTTAGGGTTTAGGTTTTATTTTTTATTTATTTTTAAGTATTACTTTTAGGTTTATTTTTTAGGTTTATTATTTTATTTAGTTCTTATTTTATTTTATTTTTATTATAGGTTTAGTTTTGATTTTATTTTGGTTATTTATTTTTTTGTTTAGTTTAGGTTTCTATTTATTTTAATTTAATTTAGTTTTTTACTTTTTATTTATTTCCTTTTCTTATTTTACATAGGTTTAGGTTTATTTTTTTATTTTATTTTAAAGTTTTATTTAGTTTAGATTTAAGTTTTTATTGTTTAGGGTTTAGGGTTTAGGGTTTGGAGTTTAGGGCCTAGGGTTTAAGGTTTAGGGTTGTAGGTTTTAGGTTTTAAGTTTTAGGGTTTAGGGTTTAAGTTTTGGGTTTTGGGTTTAGAGTTTAGGGTTTAGTTTTAGGTTTTAGGATTTAGGGTTTAGGGTTTAGGGTTTAGGGTTAGGGTTTAGTGTTTTAGGGTTTAGGGTTTAGGGTTGTAGGTTTTAGGTTTAGAGTTTAGGGTTTGTATATTTTTTTTTATTTATTTTTATTTATTTATTTTTAAATTAAGTAAACTTGTATGTTTAGGTTTATTTAGTTTAATTTTTATTTCTTTTAGTTTATTATGTTTTATTTATTTAGATTCTTTTTTATTCTTATTTAATTTAATTTACTTATGTTAGGTTTATTTATTTTAGTTTATTTTTTAGGTTTATGTTTAAGTTTAGGCTTAGTTTTTTATTTAATTTTAGTTTATGTTTTATTTTTTAAGTTTATATTTTATTTTATTTTTTAGGTTTAGGTCTAGGCTTTTATTTTATTTTTTTAGGTTTAGTTTTTTAGGGTTTAGGTTTAGGGTTTAGGGTTTAGTGTTTAAGCTTTAGGGCTTAGGGTTTTTAGGGTTTAGGGTTTAGGGTTAGCTTAGGGTTTAGGGTTAGTTTAGGGGTTAGGGTTTAGGGTTTATTATTATTTTATGGTTTAGGGTTTAGGCTTTAAGATTTTTAGGGTTTAGGGTTTATGGTTTAGGATTTAGTATAGGTTTAAGGTTTTATAGTTTAGGGTTAGTCAGGGTTAGTTAGGTTTAGTTTAGGTTTAGGGTTTAGATTTAGTTTGAGAGCTTAGTGTAGGTTTATGAGTTGTAGGTTTAGGTTCTTGGTTTAGTTCTTTAGGGTGAGTTTTAGGGTTGAGGGTTTAGGATTAGTTTTAGGGTTTAGGGTTTAGGGTTTAGTGTTTAGGATTTAGGGTTTAGGGTTTAAGGTTTAGGGTATTTTTTTTTAAATTAAGTAAACTAGTTGGTTTAAGTTTTTTTTTAGTTTATTTTATTTTTTTAATTTTATTTAGGTTTATTTTATTTTTATTTAGTTTATTTTATTTATTTTAGGTTTATATATTTTTGTTTAGTTGTTTTATTTTAGTTTATTTTTTTGATTTAGCTTTAGGTTTACGTTTATTTTTTAGTTTTGTTTTATTTTTATTTTATTTATTAGGTTTAAGTTTTATTTTTTTTTTTATTTTAGGTTTAGGTTTAGGTTTTATTTTATTTTTTAGGATTAGGTTTAGGTTTTATTTTAGGTTTATTTTTTAGGTTTTATTTTTTTAGTTTAGGTTTAGGTTTATTTTAATTAATTTTATTTTATTTAGTTTAGGGTTTAGGTTTAGGTTTATGTTTTATTTATTTTAGTTTAGTTTATTATAGTTTAGGTTTAGGTTTATTTTATTTTGTTTATTTTAGGTTTAGGTTTTATTTTGTATTTATTTTGAGGTTTATTTTCTATGTTTAGGTTTTTATTTAGTCTTTATTTTATTTTATTTTAGGTTTATTTTACTTTTTTATTTTGTTTAATTTTGATTTTATTTAAGTTTTATTTTTATATTTTATTTTATTTTTTAAGTTTATTTTAGTTTTATTTATTTTATTTTATTTTATTCTTATTTTATTTTATTTTATTTTTTATTTTATTTAGGTTTAGGGTTTTTTATTTATTTTCATTTTTAGATTTTATTTAAGTTAGGTTTATGATTTTAGGTTTTAAGGGTTTATGGTTTAGGGTTTAGGGTTAAAGGTTTATGGTTTAGGGTTTAGTGTTTAGGGTTGTAGGTTTTAGGGTTTAGGGTTTTAGTTAGTTTATAGTTTTAGGTTTAGTTTAGGGTTTAGGTTTAAAGTTTAGGGTTAATTTTAGAGATTAGAGTTTGGGTTTTATTTTATTTTTATTTAGGATTTAGGGTTTTGGATTTAAGGTTTAGGTTTAGATTTAGGTTATAGGTTTAGGTTGTAGGTTTACTTAGGGTTTAGGTTTATAGTTTTGGATTTAGGGTTTAGGTTCTAGGGTTTGGGGTTTAGGGTTTAGGGTTTTATGGTTTAGGGTTTAGGGTTTTTTGGGTTTAGGGTTTAGGGTTTAGGATTTAGGTTTTAAGTTTACAGTTTAGGTTTTAGTTTAAGGTTTAGGATTTTTGGTTTTTTATTTTAATAGAGAACAAATTCATATTCAACATTTCTTCTTTTCGATTTCATCAACCAAGTAACACACCAAGTTTTCTGAGACACAAGCGATGACATAGTTAAAAAATGAGCATGAATTGAGCAAATAAAAAACTCTAGATAATTAGAACTATCTCTTTTACAAAGACACTGTTCCTTAAGCAGCAGATCGGATTAGCCTTTATACAATTTCTCTAGTTCCCATCAAAAATTACAAGTTTTATTTTTTATTTTTAGGTTTAGGTTTAGATTTTTATTTTATTTATTTAGGTTTGGGTTTTAGGTTTTTATTTTAGGTTTATTTTTAGGTTTTATTTTTTAGTTTAGGCTTAGGTTTATTTTTACTTTATTTTATTTTATTTAGTTTAGGTTTAGGTTTAGTATATTTGAGGTTTAGGGTAAGGTTTTTCTTATTTTAGTTTAGTTTATTTTTGTTTAGGTTTAGGTTTATTTTATTTATATTTTAAGTTTTTTTTTTCCTTAGTTTAGGGTTGAGGTTTAGGTTTACTTATTTATTTTTAAGTTCATTTTTTAGGTTTAAGTTTTTATTTAGTTTTATTTTATTTTATTTTAGGTTTATTATATTTTTATTTTACATTTCATTTTTATTTTATGTCAATTTTTTATTCTTAGGTTTATTTTATTTTTTTTAGTTTAGTTTAGGTTTTTATTTATTTTATTTTCATTTATTTTTACATTTTATTTTAATTTATTTTTAGGTTTAGGTTTTTAGCTTTGTAGGGTTTAGGGTTTAGGGTTTAGGGTTTAGGGTTTAAGGTTTTAGGGTTTATGATTTAGGGTTTGGGTTTAGGGTTTAGGGTTTAGTGTTTAGGATTTAAGGTTATAGGGTTTATGGTTTAGGTTTATTAGGGTTTAGGGTTTAAGGTTTAGGGTTTAGCATTTAAGATTTAGGGTTTAGGAATTAAGGCTTAGTGTTTGGGGTTTATTTAGGTTTCGAGTTTAGGGTTTAGGGTTTTTTAAGGTTTAGGGTTGTAGGTTAAGGGTTTAGGGTTTAGGGTTAGGTTGAAGGTTTATGGTTTATGGTTTTAGATTTAGGGTTTAGGGTTATAAGGTTATAGGGTTTAATGTTTAAGGTTTCTTTTTAGGGTTTACAGTTTTTTTAGGGTTTGGGGTTTGGGGTTTAGGGTTTAGGGTTTAAGGTTTAGGGTTTAGGGTTTAGCATTTAGGTTTTAGGGTTTAGGGTTTCAGGTTTAGGGTTTTAGAGTTTAAGGCTTAGGGTTTATGGTTTAGGGGTTTTAGGGTTTAGGGTTTAGGATTTTGGTTTTAGGTTTAGGTTTTATTTAGTTTAGTTTTAGTTTAAGGTGTAAGGTTTTGGTTTTTTTTAATAGAGAACAAATTCATATTCAACATTTCTTCTTTTGATTTCATCAACTAGTAAGACACCAAGTTTTCTAAGACACAAGCAATGACTTAGATAAAAAAAGAGCGCGCGTAGAGCAAATCAAAAACCCTAGATAACTAGAACTGTCTCTACTATAAAGTCACAATTCCATAAGTAGCAAATCGGATCAGCCATTTTGCATTTTCTCTAGTTCTAATCAAAATCACCCCGGCCTCTCAAGTAGTAGGATCCACCATCATATCTCCGATCTCTCCCTCCGCCACCACAATGGCTGTAACCTCCATCGCTCCTCCCACCTCCATAACCACCAATGCTTTGGCCACCTCCATATCCGACCTCAAAATCCCCACCATTATGATTAGAACCTCCACCTTAGCCTCCACCAGGATGACAGCACGGTTGTGGTGATGTTCTTGCCCTCAAGGTTCTGCCCATTCTTAGGGTTTAGGTCCATTAGATTTTAGGGTTTAATTTTATTTTTTAATTTATTTAGTTACTTTAGGTTTAGGTTTAGGGTTTGGGGTTTAGAGTTTAGGGTTTAGGGTTTAGGGATTAGGATTTAGGGTTTTAGGGTTAATGTTTTTAGGGTTTAGGGTTTAGGGTTTATGCTTTAGGGTTAGGGTTTAGGGTTTAGGGTTTTTTAGGGTTTAAGGTCTAGGGTTTAGGGTTTAGGATTTAGGGTTTATGAGTTTCTTTTTTAAATTAAGTAAACGGGTAGGTTTAAGTTTTTTAATTTTTTTAGTTTATTTTAAAATTATTTTAGTTTAATTTATTTTATATTTTTATTTACCATTAATTTTTATTTATTTATTGTTCATTTATTTAAAATTATTTATTTTAGTTCAGGTTTTTTATTTTAGTTTATTTTTTTTTAGTTTAGGTTTATTTTTTCATTGAGTTTTATTTTTATTTTATTTTTTATTTTTAGGTTTAAGTTTAGGTTTTTATTTATTTACTTAGGTTTCTATTTTAGGTTTTTATTTTATGTTTAATATTAGGTTTTGATTTTTTAGTTTAGGTTGAGATTTTTTTTTAGTTTATTTTATTATATTTGTTTAGGGTTTAGGTTTAGTTTATTTTAGTTTTTGTTAGGTTTAATGCTTTTTGGGTTTAGGGCTTAGGGTTTAGGGTTTAGGAATTAGAGTTTATTGGTTTTTTTAATTAAGTAAACCAGTAGGTTTAGGTTTATTAAGTTTATCTAGTTTATTTATTATTTATTTTAGTTTATTTTATTTTTTATTTTTATTTTGGTTTATTTTTAATTTTTATTTAGTTTAGTTTATTTATTTTAGGTTTATTTATTTTAGTTTAGGTTTTTTATTTTGGTTTATTTTAATTTTAATTTTAATTTTATTTTCTAGGTTTAGGTTTTATTTTTTATTTTTAGGTTTAGGTTTTTATTTATTTTTTTAGGTTTAGGTTTTAGTTTTATATTTTAAGTTTATTTTTAGGTTTTATTTTTTAGTTTAGGTTTTGGTTTATTTTTAGTTTTTTATATTTTATTTTAGTTTAGGTTTAAGTTTATTTTATTTTATTTATTATATTTTTATTTTAGGTTTAGGTTTTTTTTATAGTTAAGGGTTTAGGTTTATTTTTTAATTATTTTTAGGTTTATTTTTTAGGTTTTGGTTTCTATATAGTTTTTATTTTATTTTTTTTTACATTTATTTTAGTTTATTTTTTTATTTTATGTTTAGTTTACATTTCATTTAGGTTTTTGATTCTTAAGTTTGTTTTATTTTTTAGTTAAGTTAAGGTTTTTATTTACTTTATTATAGTTTATTTTTATTAGTTTAATTTATTTTATTTTTAGGTTTAGGTTTAGGTTTTAGTTTAGGTTTTTATTTTATATATATTTTAATTTTATTTTGGTTTAGGCTTTTTTATATATTTTATTTTTATGTTTTATTTAGTTTAGGTTTAGGTTTTAGGTTTTTATGGTTTAGGGTTTAGGGTTTAGGGTTTAGCATTTTAGGGTTTAGGGTTTTAGGCTTTAGGGTTTACGGTTAGGGTTTAAGGTTTAAGGTTTAGGGTTTAGTGTTTAGGCTTTAGGGTTTATGGTTTTAGGGTTTTGGGTGTATTAGGTTTAGCACAGTGTTTAGTCTATTTAGGGTATAGGGTTTAAGATTTATTGTTTAGGCTTTAAGGTTATTAGGGTTTAGGGTTAGTTTACGATTTAGGGTTTAGTGTTTTAGGGTTTAGGGTTTTGGGTTTAGGGTTTAGGGTTAGAGTTAGGGTTTAGTTTAGGATTAGTTTAGCATTTATGGTTTAAGATTTAGTGTTTAAGATAACAGGTTTAGTTAGATTTAAGTTTAGTGTTTAATCTTTAAGTTTAACTTTAGGTTTATAGTTTTAGGTATAGTTTAGGTTAGTTTAAGTTTTAAGTTTAGGTTTTAGGTTTAAGTTTAGATTTAGGGTTTGAGTTTAAGTTTAGGAGTTTAGTTTAAGGTTTAAGTTTAGGTTAGAGTTTAGTCTGATTAGAGTTTAAGTTTAGGTTGATTTAAGGTTTAGGGTTTAAGTTATATGATTTAGGTTGAGGTTAGGAGTTTAGTTTAAGTTTAAGGTTTCATGGTTTTAGTTTAGGTTTTAGTGTTTGAGTTTAAGTTTAGTACTATATTTAGGTTTATATTTTAGGGTTTAGAGTTAGTTTTAGGGTTTAGGTTTTATGGTTTAGGGTTTAGAGTTTATGGTTTAGGATATAGGGTTTAGGGTTTAGGGTTTTAGGGCTTAGGTTTAGGGTTATATGGGTTAGGGTTGTGGGTTTAGGGTTTAGGGTTTAGAGTTTAGGGTTTCAAGGTTTAGGTTTTAGGGTTTTAGTGTTTAGGGTTTAGAGTTTAGGGTAGTAGGTTTATGGTTTATATTTTAGGGTTTAGGGTTTGTTTTAGGGTTTGTTATCAGGTTTAGGTTTTAGGACTAGGGTTTTTTCTAATTTTTTTTTAAATTAAGTAAACTAGTTGATTTAGGTTTCTTTAGTTTATTTTTTATTTGTTTTAGTTTATTTTGTTTTAGGTTTAGGTTTTTTTAGGGGTTTAGATTTTTTTTATTTATTTTTAGGTTTTATTTTTAGGTTTAGGTTTTAATTTTGTTTTAATTTTATTTTATTTTAGGTTTATTTTATTTTTATTTTTTATTTAGTTTTTATTTTATTTAGGTTTTCTATATTTAGGTTTATTTTATTTTTTTAGTTTAGTTTCAATTTTTATTTATTTTATTTTAGTTTAGTTTTTATTTTTTATTATATTTTATTTTTAGGTTTAGGTTTTGGGTTAGGTTTTAGTTTAGGTTTTTATTTTATTTTATTTTATTTAGGTTTAAATTTTTTATTTATTTTGTTTTTTTGGTTTTTCTTAGTTTAGGTTTTTGTTTTTAGGTTTTAAGGGTTTAGGGTTTAGGGTTATGATTTTTTTTTCTTAAAAAGAATTAAGTAAACTAGTGGGTTTTGGTTTATTTAGTTTATCTTTTCATTATTTTAATTTATTTTCTATTTTATTTTGATTTAGGTTTATTTTTATTTTTATTTAGTTCAGTTTATTTATTTTAGGTTTTTTTTTATTTTAGTTTATTTTTTGGTTTATGTTTATTTTTTTAGTTTAGTTTTATTTTTATTTTATTTTTTAGGTTTAGGTTTTATTTTTTATTTTTAGGATTAGTTTTAGGTTTTTATTTTATTTTTTTTAGGTTTAGGTTTTATACTTTTGTTTTAAGTTTATTTTTAGGTTTTCTTTTTAGTTTAGGTTTAGGTTTAGCTTATTTTAGGTTTAGGTTTAAGTTTTTTTTTTTGGTTTAGTTTATTTTAGTTTGGGTTTATGTTTATTTTATTTTTATTTTAGGTTTAGTTTTTTTTTTTAGTTTAGGGCTTAGGTTTTATTTTTTATATAATTTTAGGTTTTATTTTTAGGAATCATCGGGGAAGACACTAAGTCGTGATGTCACCCAAGGAAGAGATGAAATCGGCAGTGGTGGTGATTGAGAAGGAATCAGTGAGAATTGTTCAAAATCACCGTGCATCAAGAAAGCCAAAGATGAGAGGGTCAAAGAAAAATTGGCAGAACATGAGAGAGGACTCGGGAAGCCGGGTTTTATCCCTTTAATTTTTTAATATTATTAGGGTTTAGGGTTTATGGTTTAGGGTTCAAGGTTTAGGGTTTAGGGTTTAGGTTTTAGGGTTTAGGGTTTAGGGTTTATGGTTTAGGGTTTAGGGTTATGGTGTTTATTTTGGAGGTGGGACACCACACAGATCTTACGGGGTATTTATTGAAGTGATCTGGTACTACATTAAGGTATGATGCACTATCTTGAAAGATAGAAATCATCACTCTATAATGGACCTAATCACCTAATAAGGACTCCTAAAGCATGATGGGTCTTCGAATGTACCAGAGATCTTTCCTCTACTTTTCATGGAAAAGTAAAGTAGGGTTTATATTAAGCTAGGTTTGTTAAGTTGCCTATGGAGGCAAGCCTCTATAGTTAATTAAATCATAAGGAATGGAAATTCCTTAGGAATAATCTCAATTAAAGTAGAAATTAAGATCTCCAAAGATCTCAAGGCTAGACTATCAAAAGATTATTTGTAATGAAAAATCAAATGGAATTGTTCAAGGAGAAGACTTATTATCGAAGCCAAAGAGAATGAGTAGGAAATCCTCATGATACTAGGAAGCTTAGTGAGCATTTCAATATATCTTATGGTTTTACTTTATATGTTTGAAGTTAAAGAGATTAATTTTATTGAAGTTGACATTTTATAAGAAAGCTAGGACTTATAATCCAACAACATAATATTGTGGAAATACTTAAGAGGTGAGGATTTATGATAGTAGCCCAGAGGAAACATCTACCTCAGATCCTAAATCTAGGGAGCTTTGGCATAAGCCAAAGCATGACCTAAGTCTGAGCGAAGATGGGTATATGGTTTACCTCCACAAGAGAGGATACACCACTCGTCTGGGCATACAGGTAGTAGCCACTAAGTCTTCCTATGCTTTAAATTCATGTAAGCAAGTCTTTTGAGTTGCAAGATAGCTAGGGTAGTTATTATTTAAAAAGAGACTAGAGTCCTTAAATCCACTCCCTAAGAGACTAGAGCATGAATGGTATGAGTAATGACTTAATCAACAAATGCAAAATCTTTTCAAATTTTATTTCAATTTTGACACTTCATTTTGACAAAGGCTTTAGGATTTTGATGCTTATATGAATGATGAAAATAGGTTATGGGCCAAATCGGTTAGAAGAAGGTGTTCTCCACAAGGGATGCCCTCATAGGTCAAACATTCCCTATCTCGTGCAAGGATGGAGATCCTTCATGTTCAACAGAGAAAGAATATGCATACATGTTGGGAGACATTCAACCATTCCACTAAGGGATTGCTAAATCTTTTAATTATCTTATTTAGAACCTAGTCTTTATGGTGAGGTTATGAGTTATTTTAAATTTTAATTGTGAGTTATTAATTGGGGTAGAGAAATTAATTTTATCCTAAGAGCCTAATCACATCCAAGCAACACATTAAAGCATCAAACATATAAGAAACTAAGAAAGGCATGTTGTTTCTAATGAGCAATATAAATACAACATCAAACAATTTTATAGACCACCAGAAAACAATAAAAGGATGTGCGTTAGTGTTTCAAGAAAATGAAAGAAAGTGGGTAAGAGCTCTACCCTTATACAACCCAGTATATACAGAATAATTATAATTATAAATAATAAATTCTATGGGGGGTCTTCAAGTATTCATTATTCATGTCTCCTTCATTTCTTCATATCTTTGATTCTTTTGATGTGATAGGCTTCAAGGCATCATATGGCACCCAAGGACTAAGCATTCTAGCCAATGCTCATCCTAAACCCCCATAGCACTAATCCTAATTCCTAATTAAAAATTACATTAAAAATATAAAAAGTAAATCTAACTACACTTGCAAAATAAGTGTTAGCTAAACACACATACAACCTAAATAGTTATATTTATTATTTGTACTTAGCAACTTACACATGGGTAACCAAGCCCACCTATCCTAACTTGGATTATGCTTAGGGGCTTAAGAAACCTACAAGGAGAGCATTTAAATTTATTTTTAAGCGGCCCCTTAAGCATAATCCTCTATAAAAAATAATATTAGACTATCAACGGCCTAACAACCAGCCTACAAACCACATTTCTAACATCCAATATAAAAAAATTACATCACAAAACAAAACACAAACCATAATCAACACATCGACTAACCTAATTCTAGTGGTGACCTAGTATTCTATGTGAAAAAGGGCTTGTGTGACAAGACCTTACTAGGCTTCTTTAGTTTAAGTTTCAATTTCGAGTTTGAATTTGTTTAAATTTTTTCCTTTGGGTGGTTTCAATTTAAATGATTTAATTATTTAATTTCTATTTTTATTTCACTTTTATTTGGTTAAAGGGATATTTATGTTTTCAAGAATAAAGAGTAGAATGAATTCCATTTTTGGATGGAACTCATCATATTCTACATCCTAACTCCTAAAGAGTCTAACTAAGGTCTATAATTATCTTAATTAGCCCATTTGAATTTATGTGATTGATTTGATTTGATTAATGTTTATTTGATTTAACTTACATTTTAAAATTTGAGTTTACTTAATCTTCATGTATTTTGATTGATTGATTTTGGATTAGATATTTTGATTTAATTAAATTTTGATAATTCAATATCCTTAATATCTAATGAAGTTTAACTTTGTTTAATTTCATATATTTTGATTGATTAATTTTGGATTAGATGTTTTGATTTAATTAAAATTTGATAATTAAATTTCTTTAATATCTAATGCTTTTCCTTTTTTTGGTTTTAATTTCATATGATTTTTGTCATTTTGATGTTTGTTTAAATTAATTGATTTTTATTATTTTATTTGAGTTTGATTTGGATTGGTGAATCTACTTTAATTTACTTAGAATTTATTTGATGTTTAATGCGTTCTTGTATTTGAATTCCAGTTAAGGATTTAACTTATTAAATTTAGCCATCTAGTTAATATAAATGATTATCTCTTTAGCTTAATGATTATTCTCTTCTCTTAGTTCGATAGGTTTCTTTAGTTGGATTTTATTTTTGTTTAACTTACTGTGATATTGATTGGAATTTGGAGTAATTGGATATGATTTAATAACTTTAGAGTTTATATTTAATTTTATGTTTATATGATTTGATTATGATATTTAGAATATGAATTATACAAGTTTGCTCATTTTTTTTGTTGACTTCAATTATCTATGTCCTAAGGGATGTAAGTTTATATATATATATTTGTTTATTTTAAAATGTGGTTTGAATTAGTTATGAATTCCTCCAAAATTTTATATGAATAATTAATCAAATAAAGCTTAGCCAATTGTAATAGTTGAGTTAATTATAATTAAGGATATGTCACATAACTAAATTTTCTTTTCAATTTTAGAATCAACATATAATAATTAAATATTAATTGATTTTATAATTGACTTTCATAAATAATGTTCAAACAACTTTTTATATTCGATTATAATATTTATAATTCTATTGGTTTAGTTAAATTTGTTTTCTCTTTTTATACTATGATTTACTTAGATTTTATGATGATTTAATTTGCACTTTTTTTATTCTATTTGATAACATATTATTTCTTTTTTTTTATTTTGTTTGGAATTCTAAAGATTGATTAACTCCTTTTTTAAGTTCTGATTGAATTAAATAATAAATAGAATAAGGTGGATTAATCTTGATCATTAAATCAAAAATCAAATGACGCATTAGTTAATCATGGCTTGATTGGTGGAATCAAATTACTATGCCATTCAACCTAATCAAAACTATTCATTCTAGACACATAAAATAAATAGTTTTTCTTTTGTCTCTAAACTCTCTCCAAAAGGATTAAAAAGTAAAGTTCATGGGTTCTAAAGGTTGGATCCTAATGGCGCGCATTCAACACATCAAACATAAGATCCCTAAGACTTTCTAAGCATTTAAGAATTATTCCTCATTGGAGCTAATGTTTGCTGGATTCTGACCAAGAGGTGGCTTCATTTAGAAGAAATGAAGCCCTATTGAGATGGTTGTTGGGTTGGATCAATACTTTAGCTAGCATTCTTTTCTTGCTAATATGGTTCACTTTAAATGCCTCCTCGATTGAGACGGTGTTAGCTGAATTGGTTAATTTGAATAGCTTTCACGAGACATGAGGGAGCTTAGGATGTTTCTAGGCCTCCTCACCAAGTATCCCATAAGCTAACTCATGACCGCTACTATCCGAGCTTCATCATTCTCATGGGCAATTAGAAGCAAGATGGAGGATATATCTTCCTTACATGCCCTTGGGTTATGTAGAGAAGAGTACAAATCAGGCCAATGGAGGGAAACCTGGATGGAGAATAGGAGGTAGTGGAATGCAGATTAGAAGAAGGAAAGGAGGTTCAACATATAACAAGATTAAAGTTGCAGCAGCATTTTTGTAAGGAAATGTGGAGAAGATGAAGTGTTGGCTGTCTTGTAGAGGAAGAGGGCGAGAAGAGAGAGGCTTGATGTTATAGCATGATATTGTTGAACCAAAATGAGAGGGACGAGAAGAATAATGATAAGGAGTTTAAAGAGGACTAGATTTTGCATTGAGTTGGCGATGAATATTCTCTAGGTTATAGTGCCTCTCGACACTGGGCTTGGGGATGAAGCTTTACTGTGGATAAGTTTGTCAGCATGAGTCTCTAGTTTGTGCTACAAGGAAAAGAAAGTGTGTGACTAGCCGATTTGATCGAGAGGAAGAAGAACCAAAGTGAAGGATGAGATCTTTGCATGCGTGTGATACAAAGAGTGAAGATGGATGAACAAAGGGACTCCAATCCTGTGTGACTAGCCTTCGATCAAATGGAATGAGACGTAGGAATGGCTTTGACTCCTCTTGCATGAAGGAAGATGAGAGAGAGGTTAGGTTTCTATTGAAAATCAACCAACAAGGAAAAAGGCACTTGCAAATTGTCCAAGAAGAAGGAAAAAAGACAAGGAAAAAATCAACTAACCAAGATTCAAGGACAACTAAAGTCCTCCAACCAAACCACTAAGTAAAACCATAAGGCAACCACTAGAGAATAGCCCATCATAGGTAACCAACAAAGGAAGCATCCCTAATAGCCAAGGAAAAGTAGAAAACCAATAAAGCACCACATAACATAGGTCCAATTGAAGCACAACCACCATAGAAAGGTAATAATAACAGCTAGGAAGGACCAGCCTAAAAACCAAACTTCCCCAATAATAAAGATTAAATCGATAGGAAGCATAATAACAACAGAGAATGTGCTGCAAATAATGCACCTGAGCTAATCCGGAGAATATCCAACATAAAATGAATGCAAAAGAATGATCCGATAATAAACAACAAGGAACGGGAAGCAATCCCCAAAAGTAGCAGACATTCGTGAAAGAAGGAGAAAGGTAACAACCAACAATAGTTCCCACTAAGAAGGCCACCCATCCAACCATGAAAACCAACAAAAGTAATTTAAGTTCAAGAGCGAAAACCAACCAATGTTGAAACAGAATAAAGCCATAGAAACCATCTCATCCATAAACCAGTAATAAGCGGAAGATAGCCACAGGCCAAAACCAAGCCAACCCAGATGGAAGGATAGGAACCACCAGTAGCCACAACCAAGCCAACCAAAAGCAAGAGGTCAAAACATGCTTAGGCCAAATATGAAAATAAGTTTGGTTTAAGGTTTAGGTTTAGTTTATATTTTAGGGTTTAGGTTAGGGTTTAGGTATAAGGTTTAGTTTAGGGTTTAGGGTTTAGTGTTTAGGATTTAGGGTTTAGGGTTTGAGGTTTAAGGTTTAGGGTTTAGGGTTTAGGGTTTAGAATTTAGGGTTTAGGGTTTAGGGTTGCAAGGTTTAGGGTTGTAGGGTTTAGGGTCAGTTTAGGGTTTAGGGTTTTTTAGGATTTAGGGTTTAGGGTTTTTTTTTAAATTATGTAAATGAGTAAGTTTAGGTTTATTTAGTTTATTTTATTTTAGTTTATTTTATTTTTTAATTTTATTCAGGTTTATTTTTTTATTTTAATTATTTTAGGTTTATTTATTTTAGTTTAGGTTTTTAATTTTAGTTTATTTTTTATGTTTAGGTTTAGGTTTAAGTTTATTTTTTCTTTAGTTTTATTTATAATTTACTTTTTTAGTTTTAGGTTTTATTTTTTATTTAAAGTTTAAGTTTAGGTTTTTATTTTATTTTTTTAGGTTTAGGATTTAGGTTATTATTTTAGGTTTATTTCTCGATTTTATTTTTTAGTATAGGTTTAGGTTTATTTCTCTATTTTATTTTTTATGTTTAGGTTTAGGTTTATGTTTATTTTTTCTTTAGTTTTATTTATAATTTACTTTTTTAGGTTTAGGTTTTATTTTTTATTTTCAAGTTTAAGTTTAGGTTTTTATTTTATTTTTTTAGGTTTAGGTTTTAGATTATTATTTTAGGTTTATTTCTCGAATTTATTTTTTAGTTTAGGTAAAGGTTTTATTTATTTTAGTTTAGGTTATATTAGTTTAGGTTTAGGTTTATTTGTTTTATTTATTTTAAATTTATGTTTTTTTTTTAGTTTAGTGTTTAGGTTTTATTTTTAGGTATATTTTTTATGTTTAAATTTTCATTTAGTTTTTATTTTATTTTATTTTAAGTTTATTTTATTTTTTATTTGACATTTACTTTTTATTTTATTTAGGTTTTTTTAAGGTTTATTTTATTTTTTAGTTTAGTTTAGGTTATTTTATTTTATTTTATTTTAGTTTAGTTATTATTTTTTATTTTATTTTATTTTTATGTTTAGGTTTAGGTTTAGGTTTGGTTTTAGTTTAGGTTATAATTTTATTTTATTATTTAGGTTTAGGTTTTTATTTATTTAATTATTTATTAAGGTTTTATTTATCTTAGGTTTAGGTTTTTAGGTTTTTAATGTTTAGGGTTTAAGGTTTAGGGCTTAGGGTTTGGGGTTTACGGTTTAAGGGTTAGGATTGTAGGTCATAAGGTTTAGGGTTTTGGGTTTTGGTTTTTGGGTTTACAGTTTAAGGGTTTAGGGTTAGTTTTATAGTTTAGGGTTCAGGGATAGGTTTTTTTTCTTTTTTTCTTAAATAAGTAAATTGGTAGGATTAGGTTTATTTAGTTTATTTTTGTGTTTATTTTAGTTTATTTATTTTTAATTTTAATTTTTATTTATTTTAGTTTATTATTTTAGTTAAGGTTTTTTATTTTTGTTTATTTTTTATGTTTAGGTTTAGGTTTAGGTTTATTTTTAGTTTGGTTTTATTTTTATTTTATTATTTAGGTTTAGGTTTTATTTTTTATGTTTTGGTTTAGGTTTAGGTTATTATTTTATTATTTTGGTTTAAGTTTTAGGTTTCTATTTTAGGTTTATTTTATGGTTTTATTTTTTAATTTAGGTTTTGGTTAATTATTAGTTTATTTTATTTTATTTAGTTTAGGTTTAGGTTTAGGTTTAATTTATTTTAGGTTTAGGTTTCATTTATTTTAGATTAGATTGAGGTTTTTTTTAGTTTAGGGTTTAGGTTTTATTTTTTATTTATTTTTATGTTTATTTTTTAGGTTTAGGTTTTTATTTAATTTTAATTTTATTTTATTATAGGTTTATTTTATTTTAAATTTAGGCATATTTTTATTTTATTTTTAATTTAGGCTTAGTTTTGATTTAATTTAAGTTTTTTAATTTTTAGTTTAGTTTAAGTTTTTACTTGCTTTATTTTAGTTTAGTTTTTTTTTTATTTTCTTTTTAGGTTTAAGTTTAGGTTTAGATTTAGGGTTAGCTTTTAGTTTAGGTTTTTATTTTATTTTATTTTATTTCATCTTATTTTAGTTCAGGTATTTTTATTTATTTTATCTTTAGGTTTTATTTAGTTTATGTTTAGGTTTTTAGCTTTTAAGGGTTTAGGGTTAGTTTATGGTTTAGGGTTTAGGGTTTAGGATTTAAGGATTAGGGTTTAGGGTTTAGGGTTTATAGTTTAGGATCTAGGGTTTAAGTTTTAAATTTAGGGTTTATTAGGTTTATTTAGGTTTAGGTTTAGGGTTTTAGGTTTAGTTTAGGTTTAAGTTTTAAGTTTTAGGTTTGATTGTTTAATTTTAGGTTTAGTTAGTTTTTTGTTTGATTATTTATAGAATAAATTTAGATTCAACATTTCTTCTTTTGATTTCATCAAACAAACCAAGTTTTCTAAGGCACAAGTGACAAGATAGATAAAAAATGACATAGAAAATCAAAATCTTTGGATAATTAGAATCGTCTCTACTATACAGACTTAGTTCCTTAAGTAGTAGATCAGATTAGTCATTCTTCAATTTTTCTAGTTCCCTAACCACCTGGCCTCTCGATCCACCATCGTATCCCCTATCTCTCTCTTCCATTTATAACCTCAGCTCCTCCTGTCCATAATCACCACTAGTGACCACCGGCACCTTCAAAACCCCACCACCACTATGATAATGCATCCACCTTGCCTCTTGATCTAGGCTGGTTGGTGACTATCATCAAGGTTCAAATCTTTAGGTTTAGGATTAGGTTTATTAGGTTTTAGGTATAAGTTTATTTTTAATTTATTTAGTTACTTTAGGTTTAAGTTTAGGGTTTGGGGTTTTGGTTTAGGTTTAGGTTAGTTTAGATTTAGAGTTTAAGTTTGGAGTTGGTTTATATTTTTTAGTGTTTAGGTTTAGGTTTAGTTTAGGTTTTAGTTAGTTTAGGTTTAGTGTTTATAGTTTGAGTTTCTGATTTAATTTATAAGGTTTAGGTTTAGGTTTAGTTTGATTTGATTTATAGTTTAGGAGTTTAGGTTTTAGTTTAGTGAGTTTATTTAAGTTTAGGTTTATAGTTTTAGGTAGGAGTTTAGTTTAGACTTTATATGGTTTGCGGTTTACAAGATGTAGTTTAGGATTAGGGTTGTTTAGGTTTAAATTTTATTTACTATTTTAGGAGTTTAAGGTTTAGTTTAGGTTTAAGTTTAATATTTTAGGTTTATTAGGTTTAGGATGTTTATTAGTTTAGGGTTTTGGGTTATAGGTTTATGGCTTAGGATCTAAAGTTTAGGGTTTATGATTTATGGTTTAAGGTTTTGAGGGTTTAGGGTTTAGGTTTTGGTTTAGGTTTTCACTTTATTTTTTTAGGTTTAGGTTTTAGGTTTATTTTTAGGTTTTATTTTTTAGTTTAGGCTTAGGTTTATTTTTAGTTTATTTTATTTTATTTAGTTTAGGTTTAGTTCTTTTTATGGTTTAGGTTTAGGTTTTATCTATTTTAGTTTAGTTTATTTTAGTTTAGGTTTAGGTTTATTTTATTTTGTTGATTTTATTTTTATTTTTGGTTTTAGTTATTTTTTAGTTTAGAGTTTTATTTAAATTCAGGATTTATTTTTAGGTTAAGTTTTTAGGTTTATGTTTTTATTTAGTTTTATTTTTTATTTTATCTTAGGTTTATTTTTATTTTTATTTTAGGTTTAGTTTTATTTATTTGAGTTTTTTATTTTTAGGTTTATTACATATTTTTAGTTTAGATTTTATTTATTTTATTTTAGTTTTATTTTTTACTTTATTTTAAGTTTATTTTGGTTTTATTTTATTTTATTTTTTTAGGTTTATTAGTCTTAGGGTTTAGGGTTTAAGTTTTTATGGGTTTAGGATTTTAGGGTTTAAGGTTGTAGGAAATTTAGGTTTAGTTTATAGTTTCAGTTTAGTTTAGGGTTTAGGGTTTAAGATTTGGGTTTTAGGGTTTAGGGTTTAGGGTTATAGGTTTATGGTTTAGGGTTTAGGGTTTAGGGTTGTAGGTTAAAGATTTAGGGTTTAGAGTTTTGGGTTTATGGTTTAGGATTTTGAGTTTAGGGTTTTTAGGGTTTATGGTTTAGAGTTTAGGGTTTAGGGTTTTTTTTAATTATGTAAACGGGTAGGTTTAAGTTTATTTTATTTATTTTTTATTTATTTTAATTAAATTAAATTTTTATTTTTATTTAGGTTTACTTTTATTTTTATTTAGTTTAGTTTATTTATTTTAGGTTTATTTATTTTAGTTTATGTTTTTTTATTTAGTTTATTTTTTAGGTTTAGGTTTAGCTTTATGTTTATTTTTTAGTTTAGTTTTATTTTTATTTTATTTTTTAGGTTTATTTTTTATTATTAGGTTTAGGTTTAAGTTTTTATTTTATTTTTTTATGATTAGGTTTTAGGTTATTATTTTAGGTTGATTTTTAGATTTTAATTTTTAGTGTAAGTTTATGTTTATTTTTAGTTTATTTTATTTTAGTTACTTTATGTTTAGGTTTAGGTTTAATTTATTTTAGGTTTAGGATTAGGTTATACTTATTTTAGTTTAGGTTTAGGTTTTTTTTTTATTTTGTTTATTTTATTTTTATTTTAGCTTTAGGGTTTTTTTAGCTTAGGGTTTAGGTGGTAGTTTTAATTTATTTTTAGGTTTTATTTTTTAGGTTTACTTTTTTAGGTTTAGGTTTTATTTAGTTTTATTATATTTTATCTTAGGTCTATTTTATTTTTTATTTTAAGTTTAGTTTTTATTTAATTTAGGTTTTTTATTTTTAGGTTTATTTTATTTTTTAGTTTAGTTTAGGTTTTTATTTATTTTATTTTAGTTTAGTTTTTACTTTATATTTTATTTTATTTTTAGGTTTAGGTTTAGGCTTAAGTTTTGGTTTATGTTTAGGTTTCTGTTTTGGTTTTTATTTTATTTTATATTATTTTATTATTTAGGTGTAGGTTTTAGGGTTTAGGGTTTAGGGTTTAGGGTTTAGTATTTAGGGTTTAGGGTTTAGTGTTGAGGGTTTAGGGTTTAGGGTTTGAAGGTTTTGGGTTTAGGGTTTAGGGATAGTTTTAAGGTTTAGGATTAAGGTTTTATTCATATTTTATTTTATTTTAAGTGGTAAGCAGGTTCAGTTAGTTTATTTTGTTTATTTTAGTTTATTTTATTTTTTATTTTTTATTTAGGTTTATTTTTTTTTTAAGTATAGTTTATTTATTTTAGTTTAGGTTATTTATTTCAGTTTAATTTTTAGGTTTAAGTTTAGGTTTAAGTTTAATTTTTTAGTTTTATTTTATTTTTATCTTATTTTTTAGGTTTAGGTTTTATTTTTTATTTTTAGGTTTTGGTTTAGGTTTTCTTTTTTAAATTTTTTTTAGGTTTATGCTTTAGGTTTTTTTAGGTTTATTTTTAAGTTTTATTTTTTAGTTTATTTTTTTATTTCGCTTAGGTTTAGGTCTAAGTTTAGGATTAGTTTATTTTAGGTTTAGGTTTTAATTATTTTAGTTTGGTTTAGTTTAATTTACATTTAGGTTTATTTTATTTTTATTTTTAGTTTAGGTTTTTTTTTTAAATGTTTGGTTCAGGTTTTATTTTTAGATCTATTTTTTAGATTTCGATTTTTATTTTGTTTTAATTTTATTTTATTTTTGGTTTATTATTTTATTTTTCATTTAGTTTATAATTTATTTAGGTTTTTTGCTCTTAGGTTTATTTTATTTTAGTTTATTTTTATTATTTTATTTTATTTTATTTTTAGGTTTTAGTTTAGGTTTTTATTTTATTTAGTTTATGTTTAAGTTTTTAAGTTTTTAGGTCTAGGCTTTAGGGTTTCGAGCTTAGGATTTAGGGTTTAGGGTTCTAGGGTTTAGGGGGTTAGGGTTTAGGGTTTAGGGTTTAGGGTTAGGGTTTAGGGTTTAGGGTTTAGTGTTTATCCTTTAGGGTTTAAGGCTTTTAGTGTTTAGGGTTTAGGGTTTATGGTTTTAGGGTTTAGTTTAGTTTAGGGTTTAGGTTAGGGTTTTAATTTTTTAAATTAAGTAAAGTGGTAGGTTTATTTTAGTTTATTTTTTATTAATTTTAGTTTATTTTAGTTTTATATTTTTATTTATGTTTATTTATCATTGGTAATAATAGAAAGAATCTAGTGAAATATAAAAATAGCTTCATAAGAGAAACTCTTATTAAGCATATTTCTAAAATAATTAATATCCGAATCCTTAATATCATTATTCTTCGTAATCCATTCATCATTATCATTTTAATTTTTTGAATATTATTTAGAGCTCTCCTTTTATTAAGCAAAAATATAAAGATTCTGTCACCATCTGTAATATATTTACTAGTAGCTTTTCGATGCCAACAAGTTTCTTCCATATTTTGAAAATTAATAAGTTTATGCTTTGCCTCATTCAAGTCCATAATCTTGGAAGGTTCCATCATAACAGAAACTTCAAGATCACAAACCAAAATTTTCATATCCTTCATATTAGCAAAAAGATTTTTAAAACAATACTTATTCCTCCAAACCATATTTTATTTTAGTCATTTCAGTTTAAACTAGAGCCTATTCATCCCCCTAATCGAATTATCAGGATGTAAAGGTGCTTTCCAATTGTTAGCCACAACATTAAAAAATTTGTTATGATGTTTATTTTTGAAATGTGGGACACCATGCAGATCTTAGGGAGTTATTGTGATGTATATTAAGGAATGATGCATTATCTCAAAAGATAGAAATCATCACTATAATGGACTTAATCACTTAATAAGGACTAAATGATAGGTCTTCGAATATACCAGAGATCTTTCCCCTACTTTACTTGGAAAAGTAAAGTAAGTTTTATTTTAAGCCAAGTTTGTTGAGTTCCCTATGGAGGCAAGCCCCCGTAGTTAATTACATCCTAAAGAATTGGAATTCCTTAGGAATACTCTCGATTAAAGTAGAAATTAAGGTCTCCAAAGATTTCAAGGCTAGACTATCAAAGGATTATTTGTATAGGAAAATCAATTTGATTGTTCAAGGAGAGACTTATTGAAGCCAAAGGGAATGAGTAGGAAATGCTCATGATACTAGCTAGCCGAATCCAATCTATCCTATGGTTGGACTTTATATGTTTGAAGTTGAAGAGATTAATTTTATTGAAGTAGACATTTTATTATAAAGCTAGGACTTATAATCAAACAACACAAAGTTGTGGAAATGCCTAAGAGGTAAGAATTTATGCTAGTATTCTCAAGGAAATAGTAGCCTCATACCCTATATCTAGGAAGCTTTGGCATAAGCCAAAGCATGACCTAGGTCTAAGAAAAAATGGGCATAAGGTTTACCTCCACAAGAGAGAATAAACCACCCAACTTTTGGGCTTATAACCACCTGGAGTGGCTGCCAGCTAACTCCTACTATTTTAAAACCATGTAGGTAAGTCTTATTCATTTGCAAGATAGTTGAAATGTTATTAATTTAGAAAGAGACAAAAGTCCTTAAACCCACGCCTAAGAGACTAGAGCATGAGTGGTATGACTAATGACTTAATCTACAAATGCAAATATTTTGAAATTTTATTTGATTTTGGACACTTCATTTTGATAAAGGTATTGGGATTTTGTATGCCTATATGCATGATGAAGTTAGATTATTGGCTAAATCAATGAAAAAGAGGTGTTTTCCTCCACAAAGGAGGCCCTCAAAGGTCAAGCCTTCCGCTATCATGAAAGGATGGAAACCCTCTCTTAGCAAGAGTGAAGCAATATGCATGCATGATGTGAGACATTCAACATTCAACTAAGGGGTTGCTAAATCTTTTAATTATCTTGATTTAATGCCTAGGCTTTATGAGAGGTTATGAATTATTTAAAACTTTAGTTATGAGTTATAGTTGGGTAAAAGATTTATTTTTCCCTAAGACCTAATTTCATTTAGGCCACACATTCAAACATCAATCATTTAAGAAACTAAGAAAAGCATGCCATTTCTAGTACAAATCCTAAATAAATCATCAACCAATTTCTATAACTATCATGTAAGAATAAAAGGCGTATCAACCACCATACATCCAAAAGAAAAGATGGGTAGTCGGGCTCTACCCATATACAACCAAAATTACAAAATAATAATTATAATTTATAATGAATGAATGCTATGGGGGTCTTCATTCTTCAATATTCATGTCTTCATTTCTTTTCTTTGATTTGATTTGCTCCATTCAAAGGCATCACATGGCCTCCCGGACAGAGCCTTAATGCTCATCTTTATCCACCATAGCACTAATCCTAATTCTAATTGCATAATTACATTAAGAATAGGAAAAGTAAATCTAACACACCAAAATAGAGGTTAGTTAAACATACATACAATCCCAAGAAATTATATCATAATTTGGACTTAGCACCATGCATGGGTAACCAAAACTCCTAACTTGGATTATGCTTAGTGGCTTAAGAAACTTGTCAGCAGAGCATTTATATTTATTTTTAATCGGCCCCTTAAGCATAATTCCATGCAGAAAACATGATTAGGCTAATCACAACCTACCATCTAGTCTACAAGGCATACACCCTTAGTTCTAGTCTATAATAATACATCACAAACCAAAATATACATCATACCAAACAGCCCTAACATAAAGCTAAGTAGTGACTTAATTCTAATGTGTGTGAAGGCTTTGTGTGGTATGTCTTGCTAGGCATTAGAGTTGTAGTTCTCTAAGTATAGAAAGATTTAATTTAACAAGAAGGGTTAGTTTCACTTGAAGTTATTTAATTGATTTGAGAATTTAATTTGTGTTTTCTTTTATTTCATTTGATTAGACTTAGCAACTAAGTGTTATAAAGAGAAGAAAAGAGGATTTCCCTCTTTCATCCTTACCTTAAGCCACTTTTTAAAGCATGTTAATTTTATTTAGCTCTTCTTAGTGAATGGCTTATTACACATTTTAACTTAATCTTAAGTTTAGGCTCACTTGAAATAATCTTATTTAATATGAAAAACATCATAAGATTAATTTAATTGAATTACTATCACACGACATATGTTTAATCATTCTTTTCCATCACATGTAACATGCATATGCTATTAATCCTAAATATACCTAGACATACAATATGTTTTAGCATACTTAGATGATGGATGTAGATGTGTATATTTGTAGAAAAGAATATTTTTATTCATTAGCTAAATGCACATACAAGTGTATAAAAGTTTTAAGTGGATACTTTGCCATTGTTAAACTAGGGGAATGAGGTAAGGACCTCCTTGGGGCTACTTAAAGCCTCACATCCCTGGATTGTCCAGATTAGATATACCCACTATTCTTGAATACACAAGAATGTACAAATGACTACAAGAATAGAAAATCATGTAAAAGTTGTATTTCTTTAAATTGAATTATTTATACATGTGAGGAAAAGTTGAAAAGGAGATTTTCATTCATTAGCTCAATGCACATAGAAGTGTATAAAAGTTTTAAGTGGATACTTCGCCATTGTTAAACCAAGCGGTAAAGACCTCCTTGGGGCTACTTAAAACCTTGCATCCCGAATGTCTAGACTAGATATCTTGAATACACATGAATGTACAAGTGACTACAAGAATGGAAAATCACATAAAGTTATATTTCTTTCAATTAAATTATTTATACATGCGAGCTAAAGTTCTATCTAAATTAACATAGAAATACAGGAAAGAATTCAAACAAATGTTGTGTCAAATGGACTATACATGTTAACATTCAAACTTTATGTAAATCCATATAGACTGAAAAGAGAACTCTATAACACATGTTCTAAGCCATACACACATGCATATAAATATTTATAATTATTATCTCCAAATATTATAGTTGACTTATAAACTTTTGAAAATAACTTTGACTTAATAAAGATAATAGCCACACATATATTAAATTAGATCAACACATGCAAGCATGACATAAAGGGAACCATTTGATTTAGTTAATTTTGCAAATGATGAATGCATGAATCAAATGACATACAACATTTAATATGATTGGAGAATAACTAATCATAAACATGATTAAATTAAATTAATTCCTAAGGATAGTCATATCAAATAAAATCATTATAGAACCAAAGTTTCTTATGTCACTTTTAACTTTTATGTTTTGATTTGATTTAATGAAATGAAGGAAAGTTTGCTTATCTAACCCATTCCCATGTTTTTTTTGAATTGATTTGGTTTAATAAAATGTAAATAAGTGGATTTATTAATTAGGTTGTAATATGCATTAAATCCACTAATTAACATACATGTT
The DNA here is from genome assembly GCA_021442155.1 of Cymbidium sinense. Classification (NCBI taxonomy): domain Eukaryota; kingdom Viridiplantae; phylum Streptophyta; class Magnoliopsida; order Asparagales; family Orchidaceae; genus Cymbidium; species Cymbidium sinense. Next base: position 316,002,555 of record CM038214.1, on the reverse strand, counting down.
ACGTTAAAGTAATTAATTAAATAATATGCATGGAAAATAACTTGCAATGATCTAAGAATGAAAGGGCTTAATGAAATTAGCTCACATTATTGATTAATTAGATTGAAACTTAATTAATACTTTTATGATTTTCCCACACATATGGTTAAATCATAATTTCATTAACTCTCTTTAGGCTATTAAACTCCTAAAAGATCTACCCATTAATTAATTAATGAAGATTAAATATGATTGTAATTTTAATTTGATTAATGAAATCTTTAATTAATTAAACAATTTCTCTTACTTAATATGCCAAATTGATTAATTATCCTCCAAATGAAATGGATTTAAGGAATGGGTTGGGAAATAGGTCCCAATCCTATTCCATAAATCCTCTCTTAATGAAATAAATTAGAGAAATAATTAGGAAAAGTCTAATCATTTTCCTCAATATTTTTTATGAATAACTAAAAATAAAGCTTAGTCAATTGTAATTAATGTTAAATTAGTATAATTAGGATATATCTCATAACTAAATTTTCTTTTTTGACTTTTAGATCAACATATAACAATTAGGGATTTAATTGATTTTTATAATTAATAAATTATGTAAAACAACTTTTTTTATATTTGATTATAATATTTTATAATGTTATTGGTTTAGTTAATTTTACATACAAAGTTTTACTTAAATTTTATGATAATTTAATTTGTACAATTTTTTTATTTTGTTTGATCGCATATTATTTCTTTCTTTTTTTTTATTCTTAAGATTGATAAAATCCTTTTTTTAGATTTGATTGAATTTAATAATAAATAAAATATTGGATTAGTCATGATCATTCGATCAAAGATCAAATATGAGTTAATCATGGTGATAGGTGCAATCAAATCACTAAGCCATTCTAATCAAAACTATTCACTTAAAACATAAAATGAATGGTCTTACTTTTGTCTCTAAACTCTTTTCAGAAAATTAAAGTGCAAGCTCTAAAGGTTGGATCATAATGACACTGCGTTCAACATCAAACATGAGATCCCTAGGCTTTCTAAGCATTTAAAATTATACCTCACGAGCTAATGTCAGGTTGATTGACCAAGAGGTGGCTTCATTTGGAAGAAATGAAGCCTATTAAGTGCTTATTGGGTTAAATCAATACTTTATAGCATTCTTTCTTTACTCTTATGGTTGCTTCCTCACTGCTCATAGACACGGCTTTGGGCATCTCTTGGAAGAGGAAAATCTTGATTCTTGACTTTTCTAAATGTTCTCCAATCTTATCCACATATATAGTCTCATTTTAGATGATCAAACTCATGTTGTAATATGTGAGACATCCATCCGAAGCAACAATTTTGATAGGTTGACCAAATGATCATGACCATGACCTTCACCTAGATGCACTCTACCATAGCTCTAAATCCATCAACACTTAAACATCTTTCAAAGAACAAAGCTATTTTGTTTCCCTTCTTCTGAAGCTTTGGATTAATAATTACTAGAAGATTAAAAGGTCGATGGTCTTGTGCATCAGTTTCACTCTTAAGAGCATAGCTAATGTATTCTTTTGTGTCTTCAAGAATAAAAATCTCAACATAGATTATATATATGATGTGTAAGGGCATTGAGAACATTTGGTTCAAAAGCCTCTAGAAGCTGAGCATACCACTATGGATCATTAAAGAACCCTCTCTAGTAGTGCCTTTGATTTGGAATTTTGTATAGATCATTGAGAATGGCTTTCGAATTAAATCCTATACTATTGCATCAATACTTTCACCTATTCCATGGCCATTCATCTCATTTTCCTCAAAGGAATACCATTCTATGGAGTGAGAGCGACTAGGAGCCTTCTATATAATCAAAATTATGTCATCTATGATCTTCTTGATCTTCTCGAATCTAATCTCTTCCAAGGAGACCTCAACGGCGGGCTCGTGGAGGACCATATCACTTTGAAATTCTTCGCACACTAAATCGAGAACCATCCATGGAGACCTTTGAATTCTTCTATGACCCGGCGTCAATGGGAGAAGTGATGAAGAATGGGACCGATGAGAAAGTCATCTTTATGAAGAAAGAATAGAGGAGAGTTCACTAGTAGCTAGGCTATGTAGTGGAATGGTTCAATCAATCATAGAAAATTCATGGGATGTCTCATGTGCTTTAGGTAGGAAGATTTATGGGGCTAGTTGAGGTCAAAAGTCTCGATCACTGCTATGCTACTATGTGTCATTTTGGAGAAAGTGAGGAAAAGAGGTCACCTTTGTTGGAGGAAGAGGGAGACATGGATCTGGGTTGGCTAGGCTTCACTTGGTTGAGAGGAAGAGATGGACATGAGGAGAGTTTGCTTTTCTGCTTGAGGAGAGGTGCTCAGATATTTTTATTTTATTTTTTAGGGGCTAGGATGGGAGGTTGCTCTCAATGAGTAGAGGGCTTTCTCTTTCTAAGGGAAATGAGAAAAAGGATAGGGCCTCATTTTTTTTAGTGTGTTGTGTTTTCTACTAGCCGAGAGAGAGAGAGAGAGAGAGAGAGAGACCAACTTTGTCTTACATTCTCCAACTTCTCCCACGTTCCCTCTTTTTATTTCTTTTTTTTTGCATTTTTCTTATGTTGTCATGATCACATAAATTAGCAAGGAGTATGTCATTTAATAGTTTTGCCTTTTCACTTTTTTTTAAAAATTTGGTGAAACTTGATTTTTTTTAAATAAATGATTTTAAAGTTTTACATAATTTTAATAACTTTAGTAAATAATTGAATGAAAATTTATAAATTATAAGTATAAAATAAGATAATTTTAATTATGATTAATTATTTTGATTTAATGGTTAATATTATATGTATTTATATATATATATATATATTTTATATATATATATATATATATATATATATATATATATATTTATATATATATATATTGATTTAATTTTTGTTATTTTGTTTGTGTGTTGATGTATAACATTTATTTATAGTTTTTGATTTAATTATGTAAATTTGTTTGATGTTTTTGGTTTCTCTCTCTCTCTCCCTCTCTCTCTTTGTAGTTCATTTTAGATTTCAAATGGATTGTGTAGGTTAAATTAAAATTTGTTGTTTGTTATTATCATTTTGTTTTTATATATATTAGTGACTTAACATTCAAATCATGATTTGATTTAATTTAGGCTTAAAGTTTACTAAAATTGCATTTGATTTTGAATTCTAATATGAATGATTTACTTGATGGTTTTGATTGTGATTTTAGGTAGAACTTTGAATGATGATTGAAAGATTGATTGGTTTTAGGTAGAACTTGGCTAAGTCCATGAAATTGGCTTTAGAGTTTGGATTTAGATTTGATTTCATTTGGATTTAGGTTTGGATCATGATTTGAAGTTAGTTTGAGTTTGAATTTGATAAATTGATTGAAGGGTTGAATGATGAGAAAATTAATTGAATTTGGATTGATTTGGATTTGGCTAAATAAGTCCATAAGATAAATCATGGGTCTTAGAAGGATTTCAATTTTCTATTTCATGATTCAATCATTTGATTTGGATTTGAATTTGGATTTTATATTTGAATTGAAGGTTTGGTTTGAGAAGGTGAACATAGGTCGGATTTAGTCTATAGAGTAGGCGAGTCTCCTTAATTCCTAAGGCATAGTCTAATCCTATGATTAACCCTTCTATATCTTTAGGTTTAGGTTAAGTGTTCACCTAATCACTAGAAGTGTCTTATGGCTAAGGAAGTCTTAGTGTCTAGAAGATCCCTAGGTCTAAGAAGAGGAGGTTGAGAACTCACTCCAAAGTGAGTCAACATTAATATGCTAAATCCACATGTTAAAATCTAAAGGAGAGAAATTCTTTAATATATTATAATTATCTTTAATAGAAACCAAAGAGGATCATGATCAAACAAGGTTTTGCTTCAATGATCTATAGAAGAAATAAGCCATTGAGTAATCTAATGAGTATTAAAAAATATCTGATCCAACCTTAAAGCTAATATCAATCAAATTCAAATCATGGATCATATTGGAAAATTCTTCCAAGGAATGAATATTAGAAGAGCAAACACTTCATGCGAGAAGAATGTTGAAATCCCCACCAACAACCAAGTTTTATTGATAGATGTAGCAAAATTCCTTAAATTAGCCTAAAGAAAATTTCTACTAGATCTATTACAAGATGCATAAACAAAAGAGCACAAAACATAAAAATCACCTTAAGAGATTTGAGCATTGACTACTTGTTGAAAATCATCAAGAATAAAATATCAACAAAATTATTCCAAAAATATCAAATCTTATTACTAATATTAAAGAAAATTTTATTGAAATTGATCATTCTAGCAATATGGTTAATTTTATTAGCATGAATAAGAGGCTCCACAACAATAAGTAAAAAAAAATGAATTCTACAAAGATTTCTAATATTATGAATAGAGAGTGCGATCCTCTAACATTCCAAACAAGAAAATTAAACATAAGAAATAAAATGGGTTAAGAGTTAAATAATAAAGAGAGGGAGGTAATAAATCTAGTGTTTTTTTCAATTTGGGAGAAATTTTTAACATTCTTTCTTATTAGCATGATAAGTTTGGAAACCATTTTTTTCCCATATAATCATCATCAGAAGGATTTAGCAACATTAGTCATAGATTTAGAAGTCTCTTGAAGTGAGTTCTCCTTCTTCCAAGACATTAGAATTTCTTAAAGGAAAATGAGCATTGGGTATAGCAGAGAGGAGAAATATTTATTAAGAAGGAAAGTGTGAACACCTAGCCCTTCCTCTTCAATACCCAAATTATTAGACAAAACCAAATCTTTTTGAGAATTTAAATCATCCTAAACTTGAAAATTAGAATTTGGTTTTGCAACTTGATTATCATGAGGAACCAAAACCATATTCTCCATAGAATTTGAATGATGCATAACATTAATATCTCATTAATATTTTCATTAAAGCTTCATTTTCATCAATCAAAGCCAGGATGCAAGATCGAATCAAAGGAAATATCGTCATCCAAAGTTTAGAAAAACTATTATTTTCCACATTAGAAGCCTTCAATTGCAGAAGATGTAAGGTAAAACAACCTTACTAGGAACATTCAAAAATCCTTTTTTTTGAGTAGCTTTTGATATTTAACAATTGACCTAGGGTTAGGAATAAGTTTCCTTAGGATATCTTTTTTAGGTGAGGATGAAGAATGAAACATTCAAAATTATCATACCTGTGGATTTTGTAGTGAGAACAAAAGACAAGGAAATTTTCAAATTCAATTCTTTGCATGTAACCATAATTTTAAGATCCCAACCAGATTTCTTTGGGGTGTTTCTTGGTAATGTCCAATTCAACAAGGATTCAAGCCACTAAAGGATGGGATTTCATAGCCATTGCCTGATCAATTTGTGATGGTCGACCAAATAAAGCACTCATAGTAAAAAGGAATTGATGGTTAACAAAATGAATTCGTATATTGAGGAGAGAAATCCAAATTGAAATTATTGGGGATTAGGGTTTAGGGTTTAGGGATAGAGTTTAGGGTTTAGGGTTTAGGGTTTAGTGTTTAGGGTTTAGCATTTAGGGTTTAGGGCTTAGGTTAGTTTAGGATTAGGGTTAGTTTAGGGTTTAGTTAGTTTAGATTTAGGGTTAAGTTTTAGGATTTAGGGTTTTAGGTTTTAGGGTTTAGGTTTAGGGTTAGGAGTTTAGGTTTTAGGTTTTAGGGTTAGGTTTAGGTTTGAGTTTAAGTTTTACTTTAAGGTTTAGGTTAAGGTTTAGGTTGAGGTTTATGTTTAGGTTTAGGTTTAGATTTAAGTTTAAGTTTAGGGTTTAAGGTTTAGGGTTTAAGGTTTAGGGTTTGGGGTTTAGGGTTTAGGGTTTAGAATTTAGGGTTACAATTTTTAGAGTTTAGGATTTAGGTTTTTTTTAAAAAAAACATTAAGTAAACGAGTCAGTTTCAGATTATTTAGTTTATTTATTTTAGTTTATTTTATTTTATTTTTCTTTAGGTTTATTTTTATTTTTATTTTGTTTAGTTTATTTATTTTATGTATATTTATTTTTGTTTAGGTTTTTTATTTTAGTTTAATTTTTAAATTTAGGTTTAGGTTTAAGTTTATTTTTTATTTTATTTTATTTTTTAGATTTTAGATTTTATTTTTATAATTAGGTTTTGGTTTTTTTTATATTTTTTATGTTTATTTAATTTTTATTTTAGGTTCAATTTTTTATTTTATTTAGGTTTTTTATTTTTAGGTTTATTTAATTTTTTAGTTTAGCTTAGGTTTTTCTTTATTTTATTTTAGTTTAGTTTTTAGTTTTTTATTTTATTTTATTTTTAGGTTTAGATTTAGGTTTTAGTTTAGGTTTTTATTTTATTTTATTTTTTTATTTTATTTATTTTAGGTTTTATTTAGTTTAAGTTTAGGTTTTTAGGTTTTTAGGGTTTAGGGTTTAAGGTTTAGGGTTTAGGGTTAGTTTAGGCTTTAGGGTTTAGGGTTTGGGATTTAGGGTTTAGTGTTGTAAGTTTTAGGATTTAGGGTGTATGGTTTAGGATTTAGCATTTTTAGGGTTTAGGGTTTAGGTTTTAGGTTTAGGGTTTATGTTTTAGTTTAGGGTTTAGGGTTTCGGGTTTATGGTTTTTCTTAATAGAGAACAAATTCAGATTCAACATTTTTTCTTTTCAATTTCATCAACTAAGTAGCACACAACGTTTTCTAAGACATAGTGATGATAGATAAAAAATGAGCATGAAACAAATCAAAACCCAGATAACTAGAACCATCTCTCTATAAGACATAGTTCCATGGATGGTCATTCTTCTTTCTCAGTTCCCATGAATCACCCTCCTCAGTAGTAGAATCACCATCATATCCCACGATCTCTCCCTCTGCCACCACCATGGCTATAACCTTATTCTCCTCGCCTCCATAGCTGCCACCTTCATATCCACGGCACCTCAGTCCCCACCACCACTTATGATAACCGCCTCCACCTTCCTCCACCACTGAGATAGACCTCTTGATGGTGAGTTCCTGTCTCATCCCATTCTGGGTTTAGTTTATTAGCTTTAGGGTTTTAATAATTTATTTAGACTTTATGTTTAGTTTGGTTTAGGGTAGTGATATGTCTAGGGTTTAGGGTGGGGTTTAGGGTTTAGTTTAAGGGTTTAGGTTTAGGGTCAGTGGTGGGTAAGTGTTTGGAGTTTAGGGTTTAGGGTTTAGTTTGGATTAGTGGTTTAGGGTTTAGTTTGGTAGGTTTAGGATTAGTGGTTTAGTGGTTGGTTAGATTTAGGGTGGGATTTAGGGTTTAGGAGTTAGGGTAGGGTTTAGGATTTAGGGTCAGGATGGGGGTGGGTTGGGTGGGTTAGAGTGGTAGGGCTAAGGATTATGGGGGTCAGGATCAGTTAGGTAGAGTTTAGGGTTGGAATATTATTTGTGGTTTATTTTAGTTTAAGGTTTTTTTTTTAGTTTATTTATTATTTAGTTTATTTTATTTATTTATAGGTTTATTTTATTTAGTTTATTTTAGGTTTATTTTAGAATTTATTTTGATTTTATTTTTTTTAGTTTGATTATTAGAATTTAATTTAATTTTATGTTAAGTTTTATTTTAGTTTATTTAGGTTTATTTTATTTAGTTTAGTTTAGTTTAGTTTATTTTATTTTATTTTATTTACTTAGGTTTATGTTTAGGTTTATTATTTTATGTAGGTTTAAGTTTATTTTATTTAGTTATTATTTTAGTTTAGGTTTTTATTTTGATATTTATTTTATTTTTAGTTTAGGTTTTTTTATTTTTAGGTTCATTTTATTTTTTTAGTTTAGTTTAGTTTTATTTATTTTATTTTAGTTTTATTTTATTTTTTTAGGTTTAGATTTTAGGTTTATTTTATTTTATTTATTTATTTTATTTTAGGTTTAAGTTTTATTTTATGCTATAGGTTTATTTATTTTAATTTAGTTTTAGGTTTTAGGGTTAGGGTTTGGGTTTGGGTTTAGGTTTAGTTTATTTTTAGTGAGGTTTAGGGTTTAGGTTTAGGTTTATGGTTTTAGGTTTGGGGGGTTTTTTTTTTTGGATAAGTTTTGGGTTTGTTTAGGATGATTTAGTTTTAGGTTTTATTAGTTTTAAGGTTTTCTTTAATAGAGAACAGATTCAACATTTCTTCTTTTGATTTCACCAACCAAGACCCCATTTTTCTAAGATAAAAGATGACATGATAAAAATGAGCACCCATAGAGCAAATCAAAACCTAGATAAGTAGAACCGCTCTAGAAAGACATAGTTTCATAAGTGGATCGATCCAGTTATCCCAGTTCATCAGCCCACCGCTCTCAGTAGCGGGATCATCATATCCCCAACCTCTCCCTCACTACCAACATAATTGTAACTCGCCTCCTCCATAACCACCACCTGTGATCACCACCTCCATATCAAGCACTCAGATCCCCCACCACCTTTCAAAATTGCCACCTCTCAGCTCCACCCCTAGATCGGCCTAGTTAATGTGATGTTCTGTCAATTCCATCCATTTAGAGTTTATGGTTTGTGGGTCAGGGTTTGTGGTTAGGTTGTAAGTTTTGGGTTTATGATTTAGGTTTAGGTTAGGGTTCAGGTTTAGATTTAGGGTAGGGTTTAGGGTTTAGGATTTAGAGTTGGGGTGGTTAGGAGGGTGTGGTAGGTTAGGGCTAGGTTTTGGGGTTTTAGTTAGTTTTTGGGTTTTATTTATGGTTTTTTAAAAATGCAAACCAGGTTTAGTTTATTTATTTATTTAGTTTATTTATTTTAGTTATTTAGTTTTGGTTTTTTTATTTTTTTGTTTATCTTTTAGTTTATTTATTTTAGTTGAGTTTTATTTTTATTTTATTTTTAGGTTTAAGTTTTATTTTTATTTTAGTAGGTTTTATATCATTTTTTATTTTAGGTTTTATTTTAGGTTTATTTTATGTTTTATTTTTTAGGTTTAGTTTATTTTTTAGTTTATTTTTATTTTAGCTTTATTTAGGTTAGTTTATATTTTTTAGTTTATTTATTTTATATAGTTTAGGTTTTTTTTTTATTTTAGTTTTATTTTATTTATTTAGGTTTTATTTTATTTAGTTTTATTTTATTTTATTTTAGGTTTATTTCATTTTAGTTTATATTTATTTATGTTTTTATTTTTTATTTAGTTTTAGTTTTTTATTTATTTTATTTTAGTTTATTTTATTTTTATTTTATTTTATTTTTAAGTTTAGTTTAGATTTAGTTTAGTTTTTTATTTTATTTTTTTTTAATATATTTAGGTTTGGTTTTTTTTATTTTATTTTATTTTAGTTTTATTTAGTTTTATTTTTTTTTAGTGGTTTAGGCCTAGTTTATTCCAGTTTAGTATTTTTTATTAGTTTTGTGGGTTGGTTTAGGTGGGGTAGCTCATTGTTTAGGTTTTGGGGGTTTAGTGGAGTTTGGTTATTCTTTTTGATAGGATCAGTTAGGGTTCATTTAGTTTAGGTAGGTAGTGGTCATGGGTTGGGTCAGGGTTATAGTAGTTTAGTATAGTGGTTTTTAGTAGTTTAGGTTTAAGTGGAGTATTTCAGGTTTAGGTTTAGAGGGTTATATCAGTTTGTGGGGTAGGATGGGTTTAGGGAAGAGGGTTTAGGGTTTGGGGTCAGTGTAGGTCAGGGTTAGTTTAGGGTTATTAGTTTTTGGTTGGGTAAGGTTAGTGGCTCAGTTTAAGTGGTATAGGTAGTTTAGAGTTTATTTATTTTATTTATTTATTTTATTTAGCATTTTATTTTATTTATTTAGTTTATTTTATTTAGTTATTTAGGTTTATAGGTTTATGTTTTTAGTTTTATTTTACTTTTATGATTAGGTTTATCTTTATAGGTTTAGGTTTAGGTATTATTAGGTTTTATTTATTTTAGGTTTATGTTAGGTAATTATATTATTTTTTAGAGTTTAGGTTTAGTTTATTTTTTAGTTTAGGTTTATTTATTTAGTTTAGTTATTTATTTGTTTATTTTATTTTAGTTTAGGTTTTAGGTTTTATTTTATTTAGGTTTATTTTTTATTTTTAGTTTTATTTTATTTTATTTATTTTATGTTTATTTATTTTATTTAGGTTTTATTTTAGATTTATTTATTTAGTTTTTTTTATTTATTTTATTTTAGTTTATTTTATTTTATTTTATTTACATTTAGGATTTAGGTTTAGTTTTAGTTTTATTTTTTATTTTATTATTTATTTAGATTTTTTATTTATTTTATTTTAGGTTTTATTTAGTTTTAGGTTTTAAGTTTTTAGTTTGGGTTTAGGGTTTAGTGGTTTAGGGTCAGGTTGGGTATTAGGTTTAGGGTAGGGGGTTTAGCTCAGGTTTGGGGTTTAGGGTTTATGGTTTAAAGTAGTTGGGGTTATTAGGTTTAGTAGGGTTTAGGTTTATTTTATTATTTTTTTATTTTTTATTATTTTTTCTTTTAAATCAAGTCTTTTATGTTATTTTAGTTTTATTTATTTTATTTTATTTAGTTTATTTATTTATTTATTTTTAGGTTATTTTATTTTAATTTATTTATTATTTTAAGTTTAGGTTTATTTCTTAGTTAGTTTTATTTTTATTTTATTTTAGATTTTAGGTTTTATTTATTTTTTTAGGTTTAGGTTTTAGGTTTTATTTTTTTTTTTTAGTTTTATTTTAGGTTTAGGTTTATTTTAGTTTATTTTATTTATAGTTTAGTTTAGGTTTAGGTTTTATTTATGTTAGTTTTGTTTATTTTAGTTTAGGTTTTGGTTTATTTTATTTTTTTTAAGTTTAGGTTTTTTTTAGTTTAGGGTTTAGGTTTTTTATTATTTTTTTTTTATTAGGTTTATTTTATTTATGTTTATTTTATTTTATTTTATTTTTGGTTTATTTTATTTTATTTTAGGTTTTTTATTTTTTTGTTTTGTTTAGGTTTTTATTTATTTTATTTTAGTTTAGTTTTTATTTTTTATTTTATTTTCTTTTTAGGTTTAAGTTTAGGTTTTGGTTTTAATTTAGGTTTTTATTTTTTTTATTTGATTATTTTATTTTGGTTTAGGTTTTTTTTATTTTGGTTTTTTTAGTTTAGGTTTAGGTGTTTAGCTTCTTAGGGTTTATGGTTTAGGGTTTAGGGTTTAGGGTTTGGGTTTCATTCTTCAATCTGGATCATCCACTATAGTTTTAATCCACCATGATCTCTCCATCTACCACCACCTTGTAACCTTCATCGCTCCTCCGCCTCCATAACCACCACCCCATATCCACCACACTCAGATCCCCACCACCAATGTGATAATCGCCACCTCGTTCACCTCCATCGCTAGATCTAGACTAGTGGCTGATGAGATGTTCTACATCAAGGTTCTACCATTTTTGGTTTAGGTTTAGGTTTTTTATTAGGTTTTAGGTTTTAGGTTTACTTTTAATTTATTTAGTTACTTTAGGTTTAGGTTTAGTTTGGGGCTTGGGGGTATGGTTTAGATTGTGGTTGGGTTTGTAGGGTTTACAGTTTAGGGTTTATTTTATTTGTTTTTAGGGTTTATGCTTTTAGATTTTAGGGTTTATGATTAGTGTTTAGTGTCTAGGGTTTAAGGTTTAGGGTTTAGGGTTGTAGGTTTAGGGTTAGTTTTAGGGTTTAGGGTTTATGGGTTAGGGTTTAGGGTTTTTTTTTAAAATAAAGTAAACCCGTAGGTTTAGGTTTATTTAGTTTATTTTATTTTTTTATTTAGGTTTATTTTTTATTTTTATTTAGTTTAGTTTATTTATTTTAGGTTTTTTATTTTAGTTTAGGTTTTTTATTATGGTTTATTGTTTTTATTTTAGTTTATTTTTTAGGTTTATGTTTCAGTTTAGGATTATTTTTTAGTTGAGTTTTATTTTTATTTTATTTCTTCAGTTTAGGTTTTATTTAATTTAGTTTAGTTTATTTTAGTTTAGGTTTAGGTTTATTTTATTTTGTTTATTTTATTTTTTATTTTAGGTTTAGATTTTTTTAGTATAGGGTTTAGGTCTAATTTTATATTTATTATTAGGTTTTATTTCTTGGTTTATTTTTTAAGCTTACATTTTTATTTTATTTCATTTTAAGTTTATTTTATTTTTATTTTAGATTTAATTTTTATTTTATTATGGTTTTTTATTCTATGGTTTATTTTATTTTTTAGTTTAGTTTAGGTTTTTCTTTATTTTATTTTAGTTTGTTTTTATTTTTAAAGACATAGTTCCATGAATAGCAGATCAGATCAATCATTCTTCAGTTTCTCTAGTTCCCATCAGAACCACCTCGGCCTCTCAAGTAGTAGGATACATCATCATATCCCTGATCTCTCCATCCGCCTCCACCATGGCTATAGCCTTGTCTCCTCTGCCTCCCTTACCACTACTCCGACCACCACCACCATATCTACTAGCACCTCTAGTTCCCCCACCACCACTATGCGATGCATCACATCCAGAGATATAGACTTTGGTTGGTGATGTTCTACGTTAAGGTTCTGTCCATTCTTAGGGTTTAGGTTTATGTTTTTTAGGTTTTAGGGTTTAGGTTTATTTTTTTTACTTACTTTAGGTTTAAGTTTAAGGTTTGGGGTTTAGGTTTTAAGGTTTAGGATTATGGTTTAGTGTTTAGGGTATCGGGTTTAAGGTTTAGGGTTTAGGGTTTTAGGGTTTATGCTTTTAGGGTTTAAGGTTTATGACTAGGGTTTATGGTTTAGGGTTTAGGGTTTAGATTTTTTAAGGTTTATGGTTTAGGGTTTAGGGTATAGGGTTAGTTTTAGGGCTTAGGGTTTAGGGTTTAGGGGTTAGGGTTTAGGATTAAGGATTTAGGTTTTAGGGTCTATTTTTTTAAATTAAGTAAATCGGTAGTTTATGTTTGTGTCATACATTAAAATTATGGAGAGGGTAATTGAGCATAGGTTACGATGTGATACAAAAGTTTCTCACAATCAGTTTGGTTTCATGCCATTTAGATCTACTATGGATGCTATACATTTGTTAAGAGGTCTGATGGAGAAGTATAGACAAAGTAAGGAGGATCTACAAATGATATTTATTGATTTAAGAAATATGATAAATTTTCAAGAATGTTCTTTGGAGAGTTCTAGAATAGAAGGAGTTTATATTAGTTATATTCAAGTCATTAAGGATATGTATCTTTGGGCTGTTACTTGTGTCCAAACATAAGGAGGATTGATAAAATATTTTCCTATTTGAGTTGGATTACATCAATGATCAACTTTAAGCCCCTTATCTTTTTTGCTTTTGGTTATGGATGTTCTTACTTAAGCATTTATAGGAAGATGTACCTTGGTGTTTGCTTTTTTGTTGATGACATTCTTCTTGTTGATAAGACTAGAGAGAGTCAAAAGAAACTTGAATTATGGGCGTCAACCAAAAGATTAAAGGTTTTCATTTAAGTTGATCTAAAACTAAATAAATGGACTGTAATTTTAGTTGTAAAAGTTCTAGTGGTAGTATTGTGGCATTAGGTGAATAAGTCATTAATAAGAGTGAGCATTTCAGATATTTAGGCTCTATTGTTCAAAATGATTGTGAAATAGATGGAGATGTTATTAGTAGAATTCAAGTTAGATGGTTGAAGTGGAGGAATGCATCTAGGTTGTTGTGTGATAGAAAAGTTTCACATAAACTTAAGGAAAAATTTTATAAGATGGTGGTAAGACCTGCAATGACTTATGGTGCATAATGTTGGCCAATAAAAGAGAAGCATAAAATTAAGTTAAGTGTTACAGAGATGAGGATGCTCAGGTGGATGAGTAGCTCTACTCTTAGAGATAAAATGTGAAATGATTATGTTCGAGAAAATGTTGGAGTAGCTCTAGTGGAAGATGAGATTAGAAAGAGTCGCCTTAGATGGTTTGGCCACATAAAGTGTTGTCGATGACGTGATTAGGAGAGTAGATGCATTAGATTTTCCTTATGTTAAGAAGGTAGAGGTATACTACAAGACTTGGTTAAGATGTATAAAAATGACCTTAGTATATATGAATTAAATGAGAATTTGACACATAATTGGACCTGATGGAGGGAAGGATTCACTTAGTGGAATAAAGGCTTATTGTTGTTATGTTGTTGTTGATATGTCTAGGTTTATTTAATCCTTTTTTTATTTATTTTATTTTTATTTAGGATTTATATTTTTAATTTTATTTAGTTTAATTTATTTATTTTAAGTTTATTTATTTTAGTTTAGGTTTTTTTATTTTAGGTATATTTTTTAGTTGAGTTTTATTACTATTTTATTTTTTTGTTTAGGTTTTATATTTTTACTTTTAGGTTTAGGTCTAGGTCTTTATTTTATTTTTTTAGGTTTAGCTTTTAAGTTTTTATTTTAAGTTTATTTTTAGGTTTTATTATTTAGTTTTGGTTTAGGTTTCTTTTTAGTTTATTTTATTTTATTTTATTTAAGTTTAGGATTAGGTTTAGGTTTTATTTATTTTAGCTTAGTTTTAGTTTATTTTAGTTTTGGTTTAGGTATATTTTATTTATTTTATTTTTATTTTAGGTTTAGATTTTTTTTCTAGTTTAGGGTTTAAGGTTTTTTTATTTATTTTAGGTTTGTTTTTTTTGGTTTAGGTTTTTATATAGTTTTTATTTTATTTTATTTTATTTGTTTAGGTTTCTATTTAGTTTTTATTTTATTAAGATTTTTTATTCTTAAGTTTATTTAACTTTTAGTTTTGTTTGGTTTTCTTTATTTTATTTTAGTTTATTTTTTTTTATATATATTTAGGTTTAAGTTTATGTTTTAGTTTAAGTTTTATTTTTTTTATTTTATTTTATTTAAGTTTAGGTTTTTTAATTTATTTTATTTTTAGGTTTTATTTAGTTTAAGTTTAAGTTTTTAAGTTTTTAGGGTTTAGGGTTTAGGATTTTGGCATAAGGGTTTTAGGGTTTAGGGTTTTAGGGTTTAGGGTTTAGGCTTAGGGTTTAGGGTTTAGGGTTAGCATAGGGTTTATGTTAGTTTAGGTTTTAGGGTTTAGGGTTAGTTTAGGGTTTAAGGTTTAGGGTTTTATGATTTTGGGTTTAGGATTAGGGTTAGGATTTAGGGTTTAGGGTTTAGGGTTTAGAGTTTAAGGTCAGTTCAGGGTTTAGGGTTTAGTGTTTAGGGTTTTTTAGGGTTTAGGGTTTGGGGTTTAAGGTTAATTTTAGGGTTTAGGATTTATGGTTTAGGGTTTGGGGTTTTATAAAGAAAAAAATTAAACATGGAGTTTATTAGTTTTATTGAATTTGATATATTTTATTTAGTTTATTTATTTATTTTAGGTTTTCTATTTTAATTTAAGTTCTTTATTTTAGTTTATTTTTTAGGTTTAGGTTTATGTTTATGTTTAATTTTTGGTTTAGTTTTATTTTATTTTATTTTTTAGGTTTCAATTTTATTTTTTATTTTTAGGCTTAAAATTTGGTTTTTATTTTATTTTTGTTTTGTTTAAGTTTTAGGTTTATTTTTAAGTTTTATTTTTTAGTTTAGGCTTAGGTTTATTTTTAGTTTATTTTATTTTAATTACTTTATGGTTTAAGTTTAGTTTATTTTTGGTTTAGGTTTAGGTTTTATTTATTTTAGATTAGTTTCTTTTTATTTAGTTTTAGGTTTATTTAATTTTCTTTATTTTAGGTTTAGGTTATTCTTTTCTTTTAGTTTAGGGTTTAGGTTTTATTTTTTATTTATTTTTAGGTTTATTTTTTAGGTTTAGGTTTTTATTTAGTTTATATTTTATTTTATTTTTAGTTTATTTTATTTTTATTTTATGTTTAGTTTTATTTAATTTAGGTTTTTTTATTTTTAAGTTTATTTTATTTTTTTCGTTAAGTTTATGTTTTTATTTCTTTTATTTTATTTTAGTTTTATTTTATTTTATTTTATTTTTAGGTTTAGGTTTAGGTTTTAGTTTGGGTTTTTATTTTATTTTATTTTATATTTTATTTAGGTTTAGGTTTATTTATTTATTTTATTTAGAGGTTTTTTTTAGTTTAAGTTTAGGTTTTTAGGATTTTAGGGTTTAGGGTGTAGGGTTTATGATTTAGTTTAGCTTTAGGGTTTAGGTTTTCAGGTTCTAGAGTTTAGGGTTTAGTGTTTAGGGTTAGCTTAAGGTTTAGGGAAAGCATAGGGTTTAGATTGCTTAGTTTCGGTTTATGGGTTTAGGTTTGACTTTAGGGTTTATGATTTTGAGGTTTAAGGTGGGTTTAGGATTAGTTTAGGGTTTAAGGTTGGAGTTTTAGAGTTTAAGTTTAGGGAGTTAGGGTTTAGGGTTAGTTAGGGTTTAGAGTTTGAGTTTAAGTTTAGGTTTAGTTTAAGTTTAGGGTTTAGGGTTTAAGTTAGTTTAGGGTTTAGGGTTCAGGGTTTAAGGTTTTTTAGGGTTGAGGGTTTAAGATTTAGGGTTGTAGGTTTTGGGTTTAGGGTTAGTTTTAAGGTTTAGGGTTTAGGGTTTAGGGTTTAGGATTTAGGGTTTAGGGTTTAGGATTTAGTGATTAGGGTTTAGGATTTAGGGCTTATGGTTTAGGTTTAGGGTTGAAGGTTTAGGGTTTAGGGTTTAGGGATTAGGGTTTAGGTTTTTTTTAAAAACTAAGTATAGCAAGTATATTTAATTTATTTTTTATTTAAGTTTTTTTATTTAAGTTTTTATTTAGTTTATTTTATTTATTTTAGGTTTTATTAATTTTAGTTTGGGTTTTATTTTGTGTTTAAGGTTTAGTTTTATTTTAGTTGAGTTTTATTTTATTTTTTTAGGTTAGGTTTATTTTTAATTTAGGTTTAGGTTTAGGTTTTAATTTTATTTTTTTAGGTTTAGGTTTTAGGTTTTATTTTTTTAGTTTAGGTTTAGGTTTATTTTTCATTTATTTTATTTTATTTAATTTATGGTTTACGATTAGTTTAGTTTTGGTTTAGGTTTAATTTTATTTATTTTATTTAGTTTATTTTTGTTTAGGATTAGGTTTATTTTATTTTGTTTATTTTAGGTGTGGTTTTTTTTTGTTTAGGGTTTTGGTTTTATTTTATTCTTTTTTGGTTTATTTTTTAGGATTAGGTTTTTATTTAGTTTTTGTTTATCTTATTTTATGTTTATTTTATTTTATTTTATGTTTTGGTTTTATTTTATTTAAATTTTTTTAATTTTTAGGTTTATTTATTTTTTAGTTTGTTAGGTTTTATTTATTTTATTTTAGTTTAGTTTATTTTATTTTATTTTATTTATTTTTACATTTGGTTTAGTTTTAGGTTTATAATTTAGAGTTTAATTTAGGTTTTATTTATTTAAGGTTTAATTTTTAAAATTTATTTTTATTTAGATTTTATAGTTAGGTTTAGGTTTTAGATTTTAGGTTTAGGGTTTAGTGTTTAGGGTTTGGGGTTTGAGGAGGTTAGGGTTTGAGTTTTGGAGAAGGTTTAGGGTTAACATTTGGGTTTAGGGTTTATGATTTATGGTTTTTTAGGGTTTAGGGTTGTGGGTTTATGGTTTAATGTTGTAGGTTTAGGGTTTAGAGTTTAGGGTTTAGGGTTAGTTTTAGGGTTTAATGTTTAGGGTTTAGGGTTTAAGATTAGGGTTTAGGGTTAAGGGTTTTTAGGTTTAAGTTTAGTTTAGGGTTTTATTTAGTTTAGTATTTAGGTTTAGTTTAGTTTAGGTTTAGATTAGTTTTAGGATTCTGGTTTAGGTTTTGATTTTTTTAGGTTTAGGTTTTATTTTAGTTTAGTTTATTTTAGTTTAGGTTTAGGTTTATTTTATTTGTTTATTTTTATTTTTTTTCTAGTTTGTGTTTAGGTTTTATTTTATTTTTAGGTTTATTTTAAGTTTATTTTGAGGTTTAGGTTTTATTTATTTTCTATTTTTTAGGTTTATTTTATTTATTTTACATTTAGTTTTATTTTATTTAGGTTTTTTATTTTTGGTTTATTTTATTTTTTTATTTTGTTTAGATTTTTATTTATTTTATTTTATTTTATGTTTAGGTTTAAATTTAGGTTTAGGTTTTAATTTCAGTTTTTATTTTATTTTATTCTTTAATTTTATTTAGGTTTAGGTTTTTTTATTTTATTTTTAATTTTTATTTAGTTTATGTTTAGGTTTTTTGGTTTTTAGGGTTTAGGGTTTAGGGTTGAGGGTTGAAGGTTTTATGGTTTAGGGTTTAGGGTTTAGGGTTTAGGATTTAGGGTTTAGGGTTTAGGGTTTAAGATTTGGGGTTATTGGTTTAGAGTTTATTATTTTAGGGTTTAGTTAGATTTTTTAAAAGTTTATTTTATTTTTTTATTTTTTTATTTTTTTATTTTTTTTATTTTTTATTTAGTTTAGTTTATTTCTTTAGGTTTATTTATTTTAGTTTAGTTTATTTTAGTTTTTTTGTTTAGGTCTTGGTTTATTTTTTATTTTAATTTTACTTTAATTTATTTTTTAGGTTTAGGTTTTTATTTTATTTTTTTATGTTTAGGATTTAGATTATTATTTTAGGTTTATTTTTAGGATTTATTTTTTAGTTTAGGTTTTGGTTTATTTTTAGTTTATTTTACTTTGTGTAGGGTTTAGGTTTAGTTTATTTTAGGTTTAGGTTTAATTTATTAATTCTACTTTCGTTTATTTTAGTTTCGGTTTAGGTTGATTTTATTTTTGTTTTAGGTTTAGGTTTTTTTTTAATTTAATATTTTGGTTTTATTTTTTTATTTATTTTTACATTTATTTTTTAGGTTTAGGTTTTTATTTAGTTTTTATTTTATTTTATTTTAGGTTTGGTTTTTATTTTATTAAGGTTTTTTATTTTTTTAGTTTAGTTTAGGTTTTTATTTATTTTATTTTATTTTAGTTTTTATTTTTTAATTTATTTTTCTTTTAAGTTTAGGTTTAGGTTTAGGTTTAAGTTTAGCTTTTTATTTTATTTTATTTTTTTATTTTATTTTGGTTTAGGTTTTTTATTTATTTTATTTATAGGTTTTATTTAGTTTAGGTTAAGGTTTTTTGCTTTTTAGGGATTAGGGATTAGGGTTTAGGGTTTAGCTTTTAGGGTTTACGATTTAGGGTTTAGGGTTTTATGATTTAGAGTTTAGGGTTTAGGGTTTAGGGTTTAGGGTTTAGGTTTTAGGTTTTAGGTTTAGCGTTGGTTTAGTTTTTTTTTAACATTGAACAAATTCAAATTCAACATTTCTTCTTTTTGATTTGATCTACTAAGTAACACACCAAGTTTTCTAAGACACAAGCAATGCCATAGATAAAAAATGAGCACGAATAGAGCAAATCAAAAACCCAAGATAACTAGAACCGTCTCTTCTATAAAGATAGTTCCATAAGCACCAGATCAGATCTGCAATTTTTTCAGTTTCTCCATTTCTAATCAGAACCACTCCAGGCTCTCGAGTAGTAGGATCCACCATCATATCCCGATCTCTCGGCACCACCACTATAACCTCCACTCCTCCGACCTCCATAACCACCACTTGCTCCAACCACCACCTCCATATCCACACCTCCAGATCCCCACCACCACTACCGCCTCGCCTTCCGCCTCCACCAAATCTAGGCGAACTGGTTGTTATGTTCCTGCCATCAAGGTTTTGCCCATTCTTAGGGTTTAGGTTTATGTTTAGGTTTATTAGGTTTTAGGGTTTAGGTTTATTTTTTTAATTTATTTAGTTACTTTAGCTTTAGGTTTAGGGTTTGTGATTTAGGGTTTAGAGTTTAAGGGTTGGGTTTAGGGTTTAGGGTTTTTTTATTACCATAAAAGTAAAATATACAATGTCCTTAAATGGGGTAAAGCTTAGAAATCTACCGCTCACAGATCTATAAGAAACCTAAAGGACTAAACCCCCATCTAAGTACATTAGAAGAAGAAAAGAGAACAAAAGAGCAAAAATAACATCTAAAAAGCATAAGAGCGAGAGGAAATAGAGTAAAACTAAAATAAAACATGAAAATAGAAAAAGGTTAAGTCAGCAGCAGCTCCTGATTCCTTTGAGAAAGCAAGATAAGTAAGATCCATAGCAACAGCACTAGGGATGACTGAGAAATGACCAGTCCCTCTGTAAAATTCTAACCTGTAAACAAAACTACAAAAATACTACCAAGGCAAAAGTCATAGTTCAAAAGGATAAAGATTAGGAGAGCAAAAGGAGAGAGGTGAGAAAGAGAAGGATGAGGCTCAGTTGAGATCATCTCAAGGGGCAACAATCATATGAGCATCCAAACTTCATAAAGAAGGGTTACAATCATATGTAAAGAGAGAGGAGGTGAGTAACATCAAAGCCATCATAGCCAGCATACCTGATACCAGTAGCCAACCCACAAAACAAAACCCACAATAGGCCAATCACATAAAGCTAGGAACCTAGAAGTTACAGCAGGATCATTAGGCAAGCTAATGAAACCAAGCAGTAGCACCACTAACACACCTGATACAAGCCAACATCCAAAGCCAACACACACAAAAGGGGGCCAAAGACATCCACTAATCACCATAAACCAAAATTCCCAATTCAGAAGGATTAGCAAAGGATCGATTGACACCAAAAGGCTTTCCAAATTAGCCAAGAAGAAGAAAAATCCAACAAAGAGAAAACCATAACTAAGATTCCAAAGCCAACTAAAAGTCCAACCAAAGCGACTAAGTAAAACATCCATAAGGCGACCACCAGAGAATAGCCCATCATTAGTATAAAGGAAGGACCCTAGCAACCATGGAAAAGTTAAAAGAACATCCAAAAAACCAGGCAAGAGACAACCAACCAATCCCAATCCACCAACATAGCCTCTTAGCCAACCACCACAGTAGTAGAAAATCCAAGTCGATGTAAAACCAATAGTAGCCACCAAGCCAAAATCACCCAAGATAGCTAAGAAAAGAACAACCACTAAAATGCCAACAAATAGCCAACCCATAATAATAACCAAACCCAAAGGCTCTGACCAGAGGGGAAGGCCAAAATAGAAGAAGGTCAAAACCATAACCAAAAGAGCAAAAACAAAATCAGAAAAATCGATCACTAAGCCTCATTCAATAAAATAAAATAAAATAACAACCAATCAAAAGTATCCACCAAGCCACAATCAAGCCAATAATAAACCACCAATAGCCCCTCAGATATGTCACCAACATAAAAGGGAAAAATAGCCAAAATAGATAGCTAGCCAACCAATCTAACCAGCCAACACTGCTAGTCAACCTATCCAGGCAACAAAGCCACCTAGTCAACCACCACAATAATAGATCCAAATGAGGTAAGTTTGTAACCAACATAGAAATGAGGCAAAACCCATATAGAAGGAAAAATTGACATTAGGGAAAGCCACATCCCAAAAGGAGGTTACCAAAAATAGCCAAGGAAATATTGTGGTAAACACCCAACCATTAGAAAAAAGCCACCAACTCCAAAAAACCAAACCAAACCAGGCTACAATGATAATAACCACCAGGTAGAAAATGCGAAGCCAACCCAAAAGTAAGAGGTCAAAAACAAAAACCATCTCATGCTAAAGATTGAAAATAAGCATATAACCACCACCCAAAGAGGGTTTAACAATTGGCAACCAAAAGTAAAGGATCATAAAAAACCAACAAAAAAAAAACCAAGCCAAGGAATTATATTTTGAGATAAGGCAATACAATATTGTCCAAATTAACCAAACCTCTTAATAGTTTAGGCAAATTTTGGTTGCCAAATAAAGTGAAATCAGTTAAGTTGGCACCTAAATTAGCCTAGAAATCAGCACAAGCATTACCTTCATGAAGGATATGGGAAATTTTAAAACATACTTGAGAAAGAAGATTTTTTGTATGATTAAGAAGATAAACTAACTTCAGCATTCCCATTTCTATTACAATTATGCATGTCAAGAAGCAAGAGAGCATCAACTTCAATCCAGATGTTGAGGAAACCTCTATTCAAACAAATTTTAATAGTTTTATTAACAACCATAAGCTCAACAAAAATAACAGAACATGCTTTGAGAGGATAGGCAAAACCACAGATGATAGTACTTTTAGAATCCCTAAGGAAACCATAATAACCATTTATTGGAAGCCACAGAACCATCAGTATTCACTTTAATCAAGTTGTCTTTAGGTTTGATCCAATGGATAATCCTAACACCTTTATAAGGGTCAAAATCAAGCAGAATGATATCCAATTTTTCAGCCACAAAATTATAACTTCTAAAATGAATGTTACTAATAAGATTGGCATTAAACAGGGCATGAATTTTTTCTTTAGTTCTAGCCAAGATCCTTTTATGGTTCATAGGAGTACCACGATATTTAGCATCATTTTTATCCATCCAGATGAACCAGATAAGGGTAATAGCAATTAAAACTTTGATATGACCTTTCATAGTTTTTTTGAAACAAACTTCAAGAAGTTGATATAAAGAAAGAGAACCATGAAAATAGTTGGTATTAAATAAATCATCATACTAAAGCCATATTTTAGAAAAATAGCACCATTGACAAAAATATGATTTACATTTTGAATATGAAAGCAACAATATCACTTAGATTGTAAATAAAACCCTTTTATGTAGAGCAAAGAGTCCACAGGGACAAAGTTATTCAAAATCCTCCAAGCTGAAATTGAATAGGAAATGAGAATGATATTATTCCAAAGTTTAGTAAAGACATTAGAGGGTTTATGCTTATCTCTAATAAAATTCCAAACCTCTTTTAGAACAAAATCACCATTATAAGAAAGCTTAAAAATAATTTGATCAGGTTTGTAAGAAGAAATGGGAATATTTCTAAAGTTGTCAAAAAGGGAAATAGGGATATAATTAACAAGTTAGCTTTCATTCCAATTATTATTAAGCCAAAAATAGTTATCTTTGATAGCAGTAGTAGAGTGGATAGATAAAATGGTGTCAATAGAGCTGTTGCCAAATCTAATTATCTTGCCAAAAGAAAGAAGAACCTGAATGAATGCCCCAAGATATTAAGGATCCGAAAACCCATTTAATGGAGCAAAGCCTTTTCCAAACCGTAGAGTCACCAACTTTATAAGCATAGATAAGAATTTGTTTACCTTGGTAGTATTTTTCCATCATAAAATTAGCCCAAAGGTTATCATTCTTTCTAAAATTCCACTAGAGCTTATGAGAGAAAGCGGTGATAGCTTCACGAATAGGTTTGCAACCAAGAGCACCTTCACCAAAATGACCACAACATTTATGCCAAGATGTCCAATGCATTCTTTTGGTAGAATTATTAGAGTCCCCAAAAAATTTATTAGGTAAATGATCAATTCTGATAAGTGTAGCATTAGTTGGGATAATAGTTTGAATCAAATAAAGAGGCGTTGAATTGAGAGTGCTTTTAAAAATAGTGAGCCTACCACCAAAGGAAAGCAAATGGAATTCCCAAGAAGAAATTTTATTTAAAATTTTATGAATTAACTCATCAAAGAGATGGGATCATTCCGGGCCTTTAAAGAGAGGAGCACCTAAGTATTTTAGAGGTAAGAGTTGATGTTTAAAATTAGTGATATGGAAGATTTGATTGATTTTATTATTGGAGATAGCTTTTGTTATCATTGATAGAATGGCCACTTTCTCTACCAAATTTATTTATAAAATTATTGAGATTGTTGATATGATGAATATAAGCATTGCAAAAAATAATGAAATCATCTACAAAGCTTAAGTAGGAAACAGGAAGACCAGCAAGAGTTCTGTAGTACATACTAGGAATATTTAAGAATAAATCATCGATGCTCCTAGATAAGTACTCAATAGTGATAATAAATAAAGTCGGAGATAAAGGATCCCTTTGTGTTAAGCCATCGGAAGAGGGAAAGAAACCCAAGGCTTCCCCATTACGCAAAATAAAAAACTAGGCATTATTTATACAATTTTTAATAAGATAAATAAATTTATCAGCAAAATCAAATAAATTCAGAATATGGAAAAGAAAATCCTAAGAGATGTTGTCAAAGGCTTTTGTAATATCTAATTTGAAAAGAATGTTGCCACCTCTATTCTTGGCATCAAGATCATGAATTAATTCTTGGGCAAGTAAAATATTATCAGAAATAGATCTACTTCTAACAAAACTAGTTTGGTTGAGAGGGATAGATCTATTAAGTAAAGGACTAAGTCTGTTGGTAGGAATTTTGGAAACCAACTTATTAAAGATGGTGCAAAGACTAATAGGTCTAAAATCACTCCAATAGTCTGGATTATCTTTCTTAAGAATGAGAATAATAGAAAGTACTAGAAAAATATCTAGGAAAATGATTACCATTAAAAAAAATCAATCACAGCCTCAATCAAATCATTTTTAATGATAAATTAGCATTTTTGAAAAAATTGAGTAGTGAAACCCTCCGGACTAGCAACAAAATCTATGTTCATGCTATTACAAACTTTAAAAATTTTATCTTCATTAGGTACAATGGTAAGCAAAGCATTATCATCATTAGTAATAATAGAAGGAATCAAATGCGGTTTAGAAATAGCTTCATAAGAGCAATTATTATTAAGAATATTTCTAAAGTAATTAATAACAGATTCCATAATATCATAATTATATGTAATCCAATCTCCATTTTTGTCATTAATTTTTTAATATTATTTAAAGCTATCTATTTATTAATTAAAGCATGGAAATAGCTAGTATTATTGTCACCATCCATAATATTTTTACTAGTTGCTTTTTGGCGCCAATAAGTATCTTCCATATATTGGAAATTAACAAGTTTATCTTGCATCTCAGTCAAGTCTTTAATCTTAGAAGGATCGTATATAACAAAGACTTCAAGATCACAAACCAATTTTTCCATATCTTTGATATTAACTAAAAGGTTTTTCAAACAATGCTTGTTCCACCAACCCAAATTTTGTTTAAGTCTTTTAAGGTTAAACCAAAGTCTATTCGTCCCCATAATCAAATTATCAGGATGCAAAGGAGCTTTCAAATTAATAGCCACAACATCAAAAAAAATCAATATGCTGAATCCACATGTTCTGAAATATAATAGGAGAGGAGTTTTTTAATCTATTAGAATTATCTTAATTGAAACCATAAGAGGAGCATGATCAGACAAGGTTCTGCTTAAATGATAAATAGAAATAAGCCACTAAGTAATCCAATGAGTATTAAAAAGGATCCAGCCCAACCTTTGCCAAAGTCTAGAGTTTTGGTAAGTATAATTAGAACCCTAAAAGACAATATCAAGCAAATTACAATCAAGGATCATATTGGAAAAATCTTCCATGGAATGAATATTGGGAGAGTAACCACAACTTCATTCAGAAGAGAATAAAATAGTGTTGAAATCACCACCAACAAACCAAGGTTTGTTGACCGAGGTAGCAAAATTCCTCAAATTATCCCAAAGAAGATTTCTACAAGATCTATAACAAGATGCATAAACAAAAGAGCCCAAAACATAATAGTCACCATAGGGTTTTAGATTTAGGGTTTAGGGTTTTTATTATTTATTTTTTTATTATTTTAAAATTAAATAAATTGGTAGGTTTAGGTTTATTTAGTTTATTTTTTATTTATTTTAGTTTTTATTAGTTTTTTAGGTTTTTTTTTATTTTCATTTAGATTAGTTTATTTATTTTAGGTTTATTTATTTTAGTTTATTTTTTAGGTTTAAGCTAAGGTTTAGGTTTATTTTTTAGTTTAGTTTTATTTTATTTTATTTTTTATTTTTAGGTTTCATTTTTTTATTTTTAGGTTTAGGTTTAAGTTTTTATTTTATTTTTTAGTTTAGGTTTAAGTTCAGGTTTAGTTTATTTTAGGTTTAGGTTTAGGTATTATTTATTTTAGTTTAGCTTATTTTAGTTTAGGTTTAGGTTTTACTTTTTATTTATTTTTAGGTTTATTTTCATAGCTTTAGTTTTTTATTTAGTATTTATTTTATATTATTTTAGGATTATTTTATTTTTATTTTAGGTTTAGTTTTAATTTTATTTAGGTTTTTTATTTTTTAATTTAGTTTAGGTTTTTATTTATTTTATTTTAGTTTAGCTTTTATTTTCTATTATATTTTTTTAAGGTTTAGGTTTTAGTTTATGTTTTTATTTTATTTTATTATTTTATTTTATTTTGGATTAGGTTTTTTTACTTATTTTTTTTCTAGGTTTTATTTAGCATAGGTTTAGCTTTTTAGCTTTTTAGGTTTAAGGTTAAGGTTTTAGGTTTTTATTTTAGCTTTTATAGGTTTTTTATTTATATTTTGGTTTTATTTTTTTTAGTTTATTTTATTTTATTTAGTTTAGGTTTAATTTTAGATTTTATTTTTTTAGTTTAAATTTATTTTAGGAGGTTTTCTTTTTTTTTTTTAGGTTTATTATTTATTTTATTTAGGTTTTTTATTTTATTTTAATTTTAAGTTTATTTTTTTATTTTTTTTTTATTTATTTTATTTTAGATTTTATTTATTATTTATTTTAGTTTAGTTTTATTTTATTTTATTTTATTTAGGTTTAGGTTTAGTTTAGGGTTTATTTTATTTTAGGTTTAGGTTTTAGTTTTGGTTTATTTAGGTTTAGGTTTAGGTTTAAGTTTAGGTTTAGGTTGTTTAGGGTTTAGGTTTTAGTTTTAATTATTTTAATTTAGGGTTTAGGTTTTAAGGTTTAGTTTAAGTTTAGGGTTTAGGTTTAGGAGTTTTAGGGTTTAGGTTTAGGTTTAGTGTTAGGGTTTAGGGTTTAGGGTTTAGGGTTAGTTTAATGTTTAGGGTTTATAATTTAAGGTTTAGGGTTTAGGGTTTAGGTTTTATTTTAGGGTTTATAGTTTAGGCTTTAGGGCTTAGGATTCGGGTTTAGGGTTTAGGGTTTAGGGTTTAGGGTTTTCTTTTAAAAAAAATTAAGTAAACCGGTAGGATTAGGTTTATTTAGTATATTTTATATATTTGTTAGTTTATTTTCTTTTTCTTTTTTATTTAGGTTTATTTTTTATTTTTATATAGTTTAGTTTATTTATTTTATTTTAGGTTTTTATTTTATTTTATTTTTTTAGGTTTAGGTTTATGTTTATTTTTTAGTTAATTTTATTTTTATTTATTTTTTCTTAGTTAAGATTTTATTTTTTATTTTTTAGATTTAGGTTTAAGTTTTTTTTAAATTTATTTTGGTTTTTATTTTAGGTTTATTTTTAGGTTTTTATTTTTTAGTTTAGGTTTAGGTTTATTTTCAGTTTATTTTAGTTTATTTAGTTTAAAGTTTAGGTTTAGTTTATTTAAGGTTTAAGTTTGGGTTTTATTTACTTTAGTTTAGTTTATTTTAGTTTAAGTTTAGGTTTATTTTATTTTGTTTATTTTACATTTAGATTTTTTTAATTTAGGATTAGGTTTATGTTTTGTTTTTTATTTATTTTTAGGTTTATTTTTTAGGTTTAAGTTTTTATTTTATTATATTTTAGGTTTATTTTTTTATTTTATGATTAGTTTTTTATTTTATTTAGGCTTTTTATATTTAGGTTTTTTTGTTTAGTTTAGGTTTTTATTAATTTTATTTATTTTATTTTTATTTTTTATATTATTTTATTTTTAGGTTTATGTTTAAGTTTAAGTTTAGTTTTTAGTTTAGGTTTTTATTTTATTTTATTTTTTAAGTTTATTTAGGTTTAGGTTTTTTATTTATTTTATTTTATGGTTTTATTTACCTTAGGTTTACCATTTTAGGGTTTAGGGTTTAGGGTATATGGTTTAGCATATAGGGTTTGGGGTTTAGGGTTTAGAGTTTAGGGTTGTAGGTTTTAGGGTTTAGGGCTTAGAAGTTTAGGGTTTAGGGTTTAGGGTTTAGGGTTTATGGTTTTAGGGTTTATGGTTTAGGGTTTGGGGTTTGGGGTTTAGGATTTAGGGTATAGGGTTGTAAGTTTTAGGGTTTAGGGTTTAAAGTTTAGGGTTTAGGGTTAAGGTTTTATGTTTTAGGGTTTAGAGTTTAAAGTTTAGGGTTCTATGGTTTAGGGTTTAGGGTTTAGGGTTTAGGGTTTAAGGTTTTTTATTTATTTTTATTTTATTTATTTTTTTATTTTTCTTTAAATTAAGTAAACTTGAAAGTTTAAGTTTATTTAGTTTATGTTAATTTTTATTTTTATTTAGGTTTATTTTTATTTTTAATTAGTTTAGTTTATTTATTTTAAGTTTATTTAATTTAGTTTAGGTTTTTTATTGTAATTTATTTTTTAGGTTTATGTTAATATTTTGGTTTATTTTTTAGTTGAGTTTTATTTTTATTTCATTTTTTAGGTTTAGGTTTTATTTTTTAATTTTAAGTTTAGATTTAAATTTTTATTTTATTTTTGTAGGTTTAGGCTTTAGGTTTTTATTTTAGGTATTTTTTATGTTTTCTTTTTTAGTTTAGGTTTAGGTTTATATTTAATTAATTTTATTTTATTAGTTTAGGTTTATGTTTATGTTTAGTTTATTTTAGGTTTAGCTTTAGGTTTTATTTATTTTAGTTTCAATTTTGGTTTATTTTTTTTGTTTATTTTATTTTTATTTTAATTTTAGATTTTTTTTTTTTAGTTTGAGCTTTAGGTTTTACTTTTAGCTTTATTTTTAGGTTTAGGTTTATTGTTTAGTTTTTATTTTATTTTATTTTAGGTTTATTTTATTTTTATTTTATATTTAGTTTTTATTTTATTTTAGTTTTTTATTCTTAGGTTTATTTTATTATTTTAGTTTAGTTTAAGTTTTTATTTATTTTATTTTAGTTTATTTTTTTTATTTTTAAGTTTAGGTTTTGGTTTTAGTTTACATTTTTATTTCATTTTATTTTTTATTTTATTTTGGTTTATGTTTTTTATATTGTTTATTTTTAGGTTTTATTTAGTTTAGGTTTAGGTTTCCATCTTTTTAGGGTTTGGGATGTAGGGTTTAGGGTTTAGGGTTTAGGGTTTTAGGGTTTATTGTTTAAGGGTTTATGGTTTACCGTTTAGGGTTTATGTTTAGCATTTAGGGTTTAGGGTTTAGGGTTTAGGGGTTTTTTTTTAAATAAATAAGTAAACCAGTAGGTTTAGGTTTAATTAGTTTATTTTTTTATTTTAGTTTATTTTATATTTTATATTTTATGTTTATTTTTTATTTTTATTTAGTTTAGTTTATTATTTTTTAGTTTTAGTTTTTCATTTTAGTTTATCTTTTAGGTTTAGGTTTAGGCTTAGGTTTAGGTTTTTATTTTATTTTTTTAGGTTTAGGTTTTAGGTTTTTCATTTAGATTTATTTTTATGTTTTGTTTTTTAGTTTCCATTTAGGTTTATTTTTAGTTTATTCTATTTTATTTAGTTTAGGTTTTACTTTAGATTTAGGTTTAGGTTTTATTTATTTTAGTTTTGTTTATTTTAGTTTAGGTTTTGGTTTAGGTTTATTTATATTTTAGGTTTAATTTTTTTTTAGTTTAGGGTTTAGGTTCTACTTTTTATTTATTTTTATGTTTTATTTTTAGGTTTATATTTTTGGTTTAGCTCTTTATTTAGTTTTTATTTTATTTTATTTTAGGTTTTGTATTCTTAGGTTAATATTATTTTTTATTTAGTTTAGACATTTATTTATTTTATTTTAGATTTTTCTATTAGTTTATTTTATTTTGTATTATTTTTAGGTTTAGGTTTATGTTTTAGTTTATGTTTTTATTTTATTTTATTATTTTATTTAAGTTTATGTTTTATTTAGTTTAGGATTAAGTTTTTAGGTTTTAGGTTAGGGTTTAGGGTTTAGGGTTTAGGGTTTAGGGTTTAGGGTTTAGGGTTTAGGTTTAGGGTTTTAGGGTTTAGGATTTTAGTGTTTAGGGTTTAGGGTTAGGGTTTGAGGTTTAAAGTTTAGGGTTTAGTGTTTAGTCTTTAGGGTTTATGCTTTTTAGGGTTTAGGGTTTAGGGTTTAAGGTTAGCTTAGGGTTTAGGTTTATTTTATGGTATAGAGTTTAAGGTTTAGGGTTTAGGGTTTTTAGGGTTTAGGCATTAGTTTAGGGTTTAGGGTTTAGGGTTTTAGGTTTAGGGTTTAGGGTTACAGCTTAGGGTTTTGAGTTTAGGGCTTACTATTTAGGTTTTAAGGATTAAGGTTTTAGGGTTTAGGGTTTAGGGAAGATGGTTAGGGTTAATGTTTAAGGCTTAGGGTTTAGGGTTTATAGTTTAGAGTTTAGGGTTTAGGGTTTAAGGTTTAGGGTTTAGGGTTTAGGGTTTATTTAGGGTTTAGGGTTTAGGGTTTAAGGTTTAGGGTTGTAGGTTTAGGGTTTAGGGTTTAGGGTTTAGGGTTTAGGATTTAGGTTTTAGGGTTTAGGATTTAGGGTTTAGGGTTTAGGGTGTTTTTTTAATTAAGTAAAGTAGTAGGTTTAGGTTTATTTAGTTTATTTTCTATCTATTTTTGTTTATTTAATTTTTTATTTTTTATTTAGTTTAATTTATTTATTATAGGTTTATTTATTTTAGTTTATTTTTTAGGTTTAGGTTTAGGTTGATGTTTATTTTTTAGTTTAGTTTTATTTTTATTGTATTTTTAAGGTTTAGGTTTTATTTTTTATTTTCATGTTATTATTTAGTTTTTATTTTATTTTATCTTTTGGTTTATTTTATTTTTTAGTTTAGTTTAGGGTTTTATTTATTTTATTTAAGTTTAGTTTTTTTTTATTTTATTTTACTTTTAGATTCTAGTTTTTGTTTAGGTTTTGATTTTATTATATTTTTTATTTTATTTAGGTTTAGGTTTGATTTATTTATTTTATTTTTAGGTTTAATTTAGTTTTGGTTTAGGTTTTTAGGTTTTTAGGGTTTAGTGTTTAGGGTTTAGCTTTTAGGGTTTATGGTTTGGGATTTAGGGTTTAGTATTTAAGGTTGTTGGTTTAGGGTTTAGGGTTCAAGGTTTAGGATTTTAGGTTTAGGGTTTAGGGATTAAGGTTTAGGGTTTCGAGCTTTAGGGTTTAGAGTTTAGGGTTTAGGGTTTAGGGTTTAGAGTTTAGGGTTTAGAATTAGTTTTAGGGTTTAGGTTTAGTTTAGGGTTTATAGTTTTGGTGAGCCTAGAAGATTTGGATTTATAAAACTAAAACATACTGCTAAGTAGAAATCTACAAGATAGAAATAGAGAGCCGGGAAGATTCAGATTAGACAAGTTATTACATGGTTGAAATGAAATTGTTGTTAAAAATCAATTGTTTAGAGTTTAACTACTTCGCAAAACCAAAATTATAAATGAGTACATGAATAAATTTGAAGAATTATTGTTGTCTTCTAAAATTAGGGAAAGATTAAAGTAATGTTGTTTAGGTTTAGATTGACTTAAGCCCTAAACTTAAAAGAGACACTACATAAAATTAATTTGCATGTGGCATTTCAACAAACTTTAGATTTCAAATAACATCAAAAATTCTTGCACCTAAAAGAACATCATCAAATGTAGGAATTATTCTTTCCACCATTAAATCAAATTCAGATGAATACATCTAAATGAAGTAACACTACTACCAATAAAATGAAAATAGAAAAGATGATAGATACTGTGTTGGGAACCAAAATCTCTCTTAAATCATATTTTAGATGTTAGCAAAAAATTTGTCAGTGTCCTAAATCTCTCACAACACAATGCCACCTATTTCTAAGCATTGACTTAGGAGTTTTACTTGAGCTTTCTTGCTATTATGTTGATGCAAATAATTTATTACATTATGTTGCCATTAGTCTCAAAGTAGGAGAGCTATAGTTTTGGAAATCCTTGTGTAGAGATATTGAGTTTGGATTATTCTTGTTACACTACGAGATTTTGTCAAATACAATCACTATTGTAAAAATCTCGTTCAGCAATACTTCGCATTAAGTCTCCCTAATTCATCAAGATCTCAAGCATAGTCTCCAAGCATTGAAATTCTACTAGAGAGAGATTTTTAAAGCACAGATTTAGCTCCTTGACATATCTGCTAAATTGAAAGAGCTATAGTTGAGAAAATAATTTTGATTGGAGAGGAGTTCTATGATCAAATAGGTTATCAGTTATAGAAGAGGATTGCTGGATGGACACTTAGGTGTCTTAACTTAAGTAGATTCTTTCTTCATTTGTCCACGAACTACCCTTGACATCTCTGAAACTTAAGAGAGGGGGTCTACTATGGCATATAAAGTTCATACAATATTTGTCTATATTATAGAAATTCATGCTAATTATTTGCAGCTGAATTCTCTTTTATTTAGTTTAGGTTTAGGTTTTAGGTTTTTAGGGTTTAGTTTAGGGTTTAGGGTTTAGAGTTTAGGGTTTAGGGTTTGGGGTTTAGGGTTGCGGGTTTAGGGTTGTAGGTTTTAGGGTTTAGGGTTTAGGGTTTAGGTTAAGGGTTTAGGGTTTAGGGTTTAAGGTTTTAGGGTTTAGGGTTTAGGGTTCAGGGTTTAGAGTTTAAGGTTAATTTTAAGGTGTAAAGTTATAGTTTTTTAAAAAAAATTAAGTAAACTGGTAGGTTTAGGTTTATTTAGTTTATTTAGTTTATTTTTTTAGTTTATTTTATTTTCTATTTAGGTTTA
This sequence comes from Cymbidium sinense, assembly GCA_021442155.1. Taxonomy (NCBI): domain Eukaryota; kingdom Viridiplantae; phylum Streptophyta; class Magnoliopsida; order Asparagales; family Orchidaceae; genus Cymbidium; species Cymbidium sinense. The sequence continues at coordinate 315,970,150 of CM038214.1, read as the reverse complement.
ATTTTATTTTCATTTAGGTTAGTTTATTTATTTAAGGTTTATTTATTTTAGTTTAAGTTTATTTTTTAGGTTTAGGTTTAGGATTAAGTTTATTTTTTAGCTTAGTTTTATTTTTATTTTATTTTTTAGGTTTAGGTTTTATTATTTATTTTAGGTTTAGGTTTAGGCTTTTATTTTATTTTTTTAGGCATAGGTTTTAGGTTTTGATTTTATTTTCATTTTTATGTTTTATTTTTAGTTTAGGTTTAGTATTATTTTTTAGTTTATTTTATTTAGTTTAGGTTTAGGTTTAGGTTTAGGTTTATTTATTTTTAGTTTAGTTTTAGTTTTATTTCATTTTTTTTTTTGGTTTATGGTTTTTTTTAGTTTAAGGTTTAGGTTTTAATTTATATTTATTTTTAGGTTTATTTTTTAGGTTTAGGATTTTATTTAGTTTTAATTTTATTTTATTTTGGGCTAATTTTATTTTTATTTTAGGTTTAGTTCTTATTTTATTTATTTTATTTTTAAGTTTAGATTATGATTTTATTTATTTTATTTTAGTTTAGTTTTTATTTATTATTAGTTTTGTTTAGGTTTAGGTTTATGTTTTAGTTTATCTTTTATTTTTGTTTTTTTAGTTTATTTTGGTTTAGGCATTTTTATTTATTTTTATTAGGTTATTTTATTTAGGTTTAGGTTTTTAGCTTTTTAGTGTTTAGGATTTAGGGTTTAGGGTTAGTTTAGGGTTTAGGGTTTTTTGTTTAGGGTTTGGAGTTTAGAGTTTAGGGTTTAGGGTTTTGGTTTTAGGGCTTAGGTTTTATGGTTTAGGATTTTAGGGTTTAGGGCTTAGATTTTAAGGTTTTAGGGTTTAAGGTTTAGGAATTATATTTTAGGTTTAGGGTTCAAGTTTTCATTTAGGTTTTAGGGTTTTTGGTTTTTGTTTAACAGAGAACAAATTTAGATTCAACATTTTCTCTTTTTGATTTCATCAACTAAGTAACACACTAAGTTTTCTAAGACACAAGTAATGACATATATAAAAAATGAGCATGCATAGAGCAAATTAAAACCCCTAGATAACTAGAATCGTCTCTACTATAAAGACATAGTTCCGTAAGCAGTAGATCGGATCAGTCATTCTTTAGTTTCTCCAGTTCCCATCTAAACCAGTCTGGCCTCTCGAGTAGCAGGATCCACCATCATATCCCATATCTCTCCCTCTGCCACCACCACAGCTATAACCTCTATCGCTCCTCTCTCCTCCATAACCACCACTGCTCCGACCACGACTTCCATATCCACCAGTAACTCTAGATCCCTCAACACCATTCGATAACTGCCCCTCCCCCTTTGCTTCCACCGCTAGATCCAGATTGAGCTTAGTTGACGGTGATGTTCTGCGTCAAGGTTCTGCCCATTGTTAGAGTTTAGGATAAGGTTTAGGTTTATTAGGTTTTAGGGTTTATGTTTATTTTTTTAATTTATTTAGTTACTTCAGGTTTAGGTTTAGGGTTTGGGGTTTAGGGTTTGGTTTAGTGTTTAGGGTTAAGGTTAAGGGTTTAAGATTTAGGGTTTAGCATTTATGGTTTAAGGTTTGAGGATTTACGCTTTTTGGGTTTAGGGTTTAGGATTTTTTAGGGTTTAGGGTTTAGGTTATGGTTTATGGTTTAGGGTTTATGGTTTATGGTTTAGTGTTTAGGATTTAGGGTTTAAGTATTTTAAAAAAAAAAATTAAACTAGGTTTAGGTTTATTTAGTATATTTAGTTTATTTTTATTATATTTACTTTATTTTTTTTATTTTATTTAGGTTTATTTTTTATTTTTATTTAGTTTAGTTTATTTATTTTAGGTTTATTTATTTTAGTTTACATTTTTATTTTAGTTTATTTTTTAAGTTTAGGTTTATTTTTTAGTTGAGTTTTATTTTTATTTTATTTTTTAGGTTTAAGTTTTAATTTTTATTTTTAGGTTTAGGTTTTGGTTTTTATTTTATTTCTTTACATTTAGGTTTTAAGATTTTATTTTAGGTTTATTTTTAGGTTTTACTTTTCTAGTTTAGGTTTAGGTTTATTTTTAGTTTATTATATTTTATTTAGTTTAGGTTTAGGTTTATGTTTAGGTTTAGTATATTTTAGTTTACTTTATTTTACTTTAGGTTTAGATTTATTTTATTTTTATTTTAGGTTTACATATTTTTTTTAGTTTAGGGTTTAGGTTTTATATTTTATTTATATTTAGGTTTTATTTTTAGTTTTATTTTTTAGGAAAAGGATTTTATGTAGTTTTTATTTGATTTTATTTCAGGTTTATTTTATTTTTATTTTACATTTAGTTTTTATTTTATTTAGGTTTTTTTTCTTAGATTAGTTTTATTTTTTAGTTTAGTCTAGGTTTTTATCTATTTTATTTTAGTTTATTTTAATTATTTTATTTTATTTTATTTTTATGTTTAGGTTTAGGTTTAGGTTTTAGTTTAGGTTTTTATTTAATTTAATTTTATTATTTTATTTAGGTTTAGGTTTTCTTATTTACTTTATTTTTATGTTTTATTTAGTTTAGGTGAGGTTTTTAGGTCTTTAGGATTTAGGATTTAGGGTTTATGTTTTATGGTTTAGGGTTTAGGGTTCAGACTTTTAGGGTTTAGAGTTTCAGGGTTTATGGTTTAGGTTTAGGGTTTAGGGTTTTTTAGGGTTTAGGGTTTAGGATTTAGGGTTTATGTTTTCTCTTTTAAATTAAGTAAACTAGTAGGTTTAGGTTTATTTAGTATATTTAGTTTATTTTTTATTTTTTTAGTTTATTTATTATTTTTATTTAGGTCTATTCTTTATTTTTATTTAGTTTAGTTTATTTATATTAGGTTTATTTATTTTTATTTAATTTTTTATTTTACTTTAATTTTCAGGTTTAGGTTTATTTTTTAGTTTAGTTTTATTTTTATTTAAATTTTTAATTTTAGGTTTAAGTTTAGGTTTTTATTTTATTTTTTTATATTTAGGTTTTAGGATGTTATTTTAGGTTTATTTTTAGGTTTTATGTTTTAGTTTAGGTTTATGTTTATTTTTTAGTTTATTTTATTTTATTTAGTTTATGTTTAAGTTTAGGTTTAGTTTATTTTAGGTTTAGGTTCTATTTATTTTAATTTAGTTTATTATACTTTAGGTTTAGGTTTATTTTATTTTTATTTTAGGTTCAGGATTTTATTTTTATTTTAGGGTTTAGGTTTTATATTTTATTTATTTTTATCTTTTATTTTTAGTTATATTTTTTAAGTTTAGGTCCTTATGTAGTTTTTATTTTATTTTATTTTAGGTTTATTTTATTTTATTTTACATTTTGTTTTTTATTTTATTTTTTTTTTTATTCTTAGGTTTATTTTATTTTTTAGTTTAGTTTAGGTTTTATTTATTTTATTTTATTTTATTTTACTTTTAGGCTTAGGTTTTGATTAGTTTTTTTATATTATTACATTATTTTATTTAGGTTTATGTTTTCTTATTTATTTTAATTTTAGGTTTCATTTAGTTTAGGTTTAGGTTTTTTAGGTTTTTAGCATTTTGGGTTTAGGCTTTATTATTTAAGGTTTAGGGTTTAAGGTTTAAAGTTTTAGGGTTTAGGGTTTTAGGGGTTAGGGTTTAGGGTTTAGGGTTTCTAGGGTTTAAGGTTTAGGGTTCAATTTTTTTTAATTAAGTAAACTAGTAGGTTTACAATTATTTAGTATATTTAGTTTATTTTTCATTTTTATTTAGTTTAATTTATTTATTTTAGGTTTATTTATTTTAGTTTGTGTTTTTTTATCTTAGTTTATTTTTTAGGTTTAGGTTTATTTTTGAGTTGAGTTTAATTTTTATTTTATTTTTTTTTTTAAGTTTAATATCAATTTTAGGTTTAGGTGTTGGTTTTTACTTTATTTTTTTAGGTTTAAGTTTTAGGTTTTACTTTTTAGTTTAGGTTTAGGTTGATTTTTAGTTTATTTTACTTTATTTAGTTTAGGTTTAGGTTTAGATTTAGCTTTTATTTCTTTTTGGTTAGTTTATTTTACATTAGATTTAGGTTTATTTTAATTTTATTTTAGGTTTAGGTTTTTTATAGTTTAGGGTTTAGGTTTTATATTTTATTTATTTTTAGTGCTACTTTTTAGGTTTAGGTTTTTAAGTAATTTTTATTTTATTTTATGTTAGGTTTATTTTATTTTTATTTTACATTTAGTTTTTATTATATTTAGGTTTTTCACTCTTAGGTTTATTTTATTTTTTAGTTTAGTTTACATTTTTATTTATTTTATTTTAATTTATTTTTAATATTTTATTTTCTTTTTTTTTAAGGTTTAGGTTTAGGTTTAAGTTATTATTTTATTTTAATTTATTATTTTGTTTATGTTTAGTTTTTCTTATTTATTTTATTATTAGGTTTTATTTTGTTTAGGATTAGGTTTTTAGGTTTTTAGGATATAGGTTTAGGGTTTAGGGTTTAGAGTTTAGAGTTTAGAGTTTTAGGATTTAAGGTTTTAGGGGTTAGGGTTTACTGTTTAGGGTTTAGGGTTTAGTGTTTAGGCTTTAAGGTTTAGGGTTTTTAAGGTATAGGGTTTAGGGTTTAGGTTAGCTTAGGGTTTAGGGTTAGTTTAGGGTTTAGGGCTTATAGTTTAGGGTTTAGGATTTTGGGTTTTAGGGTTTAGGGTTTTGGGTTTAGGGTTGTAGGTTTTGGGTTTAGAGTTTGGGGTTTAGGGTTAGTTTTAGGGTTTAGTGTTTAGGGTTCATTTAGGGTTTAGGTGAGCCTGGAAGATTGGGATTTCTAAAGCTAAGACATACTCCTAAGCAAAAGTCTACTAGATAGAAATAGAGAGCTGGGAAGATTGGGATCCAAAATAGTTATTACATGGTTGAAATGAAATTATTGTTGAAAAGTACTTATCTTTATCCTACAAAGATTAGTTGGTTAGAGTTTAACTCGCTAAAGCAAATAAGCCAAAATTTAAATGAGTACATGATCAAATTTGAAGTATTGATGTTATCTTCTAAAATTAGGGAAAGATTAAATAATGTTGTTTAGGTTTAGATCGACTTGAGCCCTAAACTTAAAAGAGACACTACATAAAATTAATTTGAAGGTAGCTTTTCAACAAACTTTAGATTGCAAATAACATCAAAAGTTCTTGCACCTAAAGGATGTCATCAAATGTACAATTATTCTTTCCACCATTAAATCAAATTCAAATGAATACATCTAAATTAAGTAACACTACTACTAATAAAAAGAAAATAGAAAAGGTGATACATACTATGTTGGGATCCAAAATCTCTCTTAAATCATATTTTAGATGTCAGCAAAAAATTTGTGAGTGTCCTAAATCTCTCACAACACTATGCCACATATTTCTAAGCATTGACTTAGGAGTTTTACTTGAGCTTTCTTGCCTTTGTGTTGAATTGAATATTTGTTACATTATGTTGTTGCATTGAGTCTCAAAGTGGGAGAGCTATAGTTTTGGAAATCCCTATGCAGAGATATTGACTTTGGATTATTATTGTTAAGCACTACATATCAAAAGATTTCGTTAGATAAACTCACTATTATAAAAATCTCATTTAGCATTACTTCGCATCAAGTCTAGCACTCAAATCCTACTAGAAAGAGCTTTTTAAAGAACATGTTTAGCTCTTTCACATATCTGGTAAATTGAAAAAGCTACAATTGAGAAGACAATATCAATTAGAGAGGAGTTCTATTGTCAGATAGGCCATCACTGCTATAAAAGAGTATTGCTCACAGATCGACACCTAGGTGTCTAAACTTAAGTAGATTATTTCTTCATTGCTACCTTTCATCATCTTTATGAAACTTGAGAGAGGTGGTCTACTATGGCATATAAAGCTCATATAATATTTGTCTATATTAGAGAAATTTAGGCTAATAATTTGTAGCTGAAATCTATTTTATTTAGTTTAGGTTTAGCTTTTTAGGTTTACAGAGTATAGGATTTACGGTGTAGGGTTTACGATTTAGGGTTTAGAATTTCTAGTTTAGGGTTTAGGGTATAGGGTTAGTAGGTTTTTTGGTTTAGGGTTTAGGGTTTAGGGTTTAGGGTTTTAGGGTTTAGGGTTTAGGATTAAGGTTTAGGGTTTAGGGTTGTAGGTTTAGGGTTTAGGGTTTAGGGCTTAGGGTTAGTTTTAGGATTTAGGGTTTAGGGTTAGGGTTTTTTTTATTTCTTTTATTTTTTTTTAAAATTAAATAAACTAGTAGGTTTATGTTTATTTAGTTTATTTTTTATTTATTTTAGTTTATTTTTTTATTTTTTATTTTTATTTAGGTTTATTTTTATTTTTATTTAGTTTAGTTTATTTATTTAAGGTTTATTTAATTTAGTTTAGGTTTTTTATTTTAGTTTATTTTTTAGGTTTAGGTTTAGCTTTAGGTTTATTTTTAGTTTAGTTTTATTTTAATTTTATTTTTTAGGTTAAGGTTTTTTTTTATATTTTTAGGCTTAGGTTTAAGTTTTTATTTTATTTTTTTAGGTTTTTATTTTAAGTTTATTTTCAAGTCTTATTTTTTAGTTTAGGTTTAGGTTTATTTTTGGATTATTTTATTTTATTTAGTTTAGGTTTAGGTTTTGGTTTAATTTATTTTAGGTTTAGGTTTCGGTTTTATTTATCTTAATTTAGTTTATTTTAGTTTAGGTTTAGTTTTATTTTATTTTTATTTTAGGTTTAGGTTTTTTTTAGTCTATAGTTTAGGTTTTGTTTTTTATTTATTTTTAAGTTTATTTTTAAGGTTTAGGTTTTTATTTTAGGTTTATTATATTTTTATTTTAGGTTTAGTTTTTATTTTATTCAGGTTTTTTATTTTTTTAATTTAGTTTAGGTTTTTATTTCTTTTATTTTAGTTTTATTTTTATTTTTTCATTTTATTCTTTCTAGGTTTATGTTTAGGTTTAGGTTTTAGTTTATGTTTTTATTTTATTTTGGTTTAAAATTTGTATTTATTATATTTTTAAGTTTTATTTAGTTTAGGTTTAGGTTTTTAGCTTTTTAGGGTCTAGGGTTTAAGGTTAGTTTAGGGTTTAGGGTTTAGGGTTTAGGTTTTAGGATTTAGGGTTTGGGGTTTAGAGTTTAGGGTTTAGGGTTTATGATTTAGGGTTTTGGGTTTAAATTTTAGGTTTTAGGGTTTAGGGTTTATGGTTTTTGGGTTTAGGGTTTAGGGTTTAGGATTTTTAAAGTTTTATGGGTTAGGGTTTAAGGTTTAGGTTTTAGGTTTAGGGTTTAGGTTTTATTGTATGGTTTAGGGTTTTTGTTTCTTTTTTTTAATAGAGAACAAATTCATATTCAACATTTCTTTTTTTATTTCATCAACCAAGTAACACACTAAGTTTTTTAAGACACAAGTGACGACATTGATAAAAAATGAGCATGCATATAGCAAATCAAAAACTCTAGATAACTAGAATCATCTCTACTGTAAAGACATAGTTCCATAAGCAGCATATCGAAATGGTCATTCTTCAATTTCCAATTCCCATCAGAACCACCCCGGCCTCTCAAGTAGCACGATCCACCATTATATCCCAGATCTCTCCCTCCGCTACCACCATGACTGTAACCTCCTTCGGTCCTCCCGCCTCCATAACCACCACTACTCTGACCACCAACTCCATATCCACACTTCCGGATCCCCACCACCACTACGATGTGTCTCCTTCATCTTAGCCTCCAGCGATCTAGCGGAACTAGTTGACGATGATGTTCCTACCGTTAAGGTTCTGCTCATTCTTAGGGTTTAGGTTTAGGTTTATGAGTATTAGGTTTAGGGTTTAGGTTTATTTTTAAATTTATTTAGTTAGTTTAGGTTTAGGTTTAGGTTTAGGGTTTGGGGTTTAGGGTAAGAGTTTAGGGTTTAAGGTTTATGGTTTTAGGGTTTATGCTTTTAGGGTTTAGGGTTTAGGATTAGGATTTATGGTTTAGGGTTTAGGGTTTAGGGTTTAAGGTTTATGATTTAGGGTTTAATGTTTTTTTAAAAAAATTAAGTAAACTAGTATGTTTAGGTTTATTTTGTATATTTAGTTTATTTTTTATTTTATTTGGGTTTACTTTTTTTAGGTTATTTATTTATTTTAGGTTTATTTATTTTAATTTAGGTTTTGTATTTTAGTTTATTTTCAAGTTTAGGTTTAGGATTAGTTTATTTTTGAGTTTTATTTTATTTTATTTTTTGGTTTAGGTTTTATTTTTTTTTTTTAGGTTTAAGTTTAGGTTTTTATTTTATTTTTTTAGGTTTAGGTTTTAGGTTTTAATTTTAGGTTTATTTTTAGGTTTTATTTTTTAGTTTAGGTTAAGGTTAATTTTGGTTTATTTTATTATATTTAGTTTAGGTTTAGGTTTAGTTTTATTTAGGTTTTATTTATTTTAGTTTTGTTTATTTCAGTTTAGGTTTAGGTTTATTTTATTTTTATTTTAAGTTTACATTTCTTTAGTTTAGGGTTTAGGTTTTATTTTTTATTTATTTTTATATTTATTTTTTAGGTTTTTTTTTTATTTAGTTTTATTTTATTTTATTTTAGGTTTATTTTTATTTTATTTTAGGTTTAGTTTTATTTTATTTATGTTTTTATTATTTTGTTTAGTTTAGGTTTTATTTATTTTATTTTATTTTAGTTTTATTTTTTTTTATATTTTATTTATAAGTTTAGGTTTAGGTTTAGGTTTAGGTTTAGGTTTAGGTTATATTTTATTTTATTTTGGTTTAGATTTTTTATTTATTATTTTATTTAAAGTTTTATTTAGTTTAGGTTTAGGTTTAGGGTTTAGGGTAGGTTTAATTTAGGTTTAGGTTGGGTTTAGGGTTTGTGGTTTAGGGTTTAGGATTTAGGGTTTAGGTTTAGGTTTAGGGTTTAGTTTTAGGGTTTAAGGTTTAGGGTTTAGGTGTTGGGGTTTAGGGATTGGGTTTTAGTTTTAGGGTTCAAGTTTTAGTTTAGGGTTTAGGGTTTTTGTTTTTTTGCTAACAGAGAACAAATTCATATTCAACATTTCTTCTTTTTGATTTCATCAACCAAGTAACACACAAAGTTCCCTAAGACACAAGCGATGACATAGATAAAAAATGAGCATGCGTAGAGCAAATAAAAAACCCAAGATAACTAGAACCGTCTCTACTATAAAGGCATAGTTTCATAAGCAATAGACTAGATCGACCATTCTTTATGTTCTCCAATTCCTATCAACCACCCGCCTCTCTAGTGGGATCCACCCATCATCTCTCTCCCTACCATCACCATGGTTTGTAACCTCTATTGCTCCTCCCACCTCCATAACCACCACTACTCCAACCACCACCTCCATATCCGATCCCATAACCACTAAAATATACCTCTCCTTGCCTCCACCTCCAGATCTACTAAGCATGGTTGACAATGATGTTCCTGATGTCAAGGTTCGCCCATTCCTGGGTTTAAGTTTAAGTTTAGGTTTACTTGGTTTTAGGGTTTAGGTTTATTTTTTAATTTATTTAGTTACTAAGTTTAGGTTTAGGTTTGAGGTTTATGGTTTGGGGTTTAAGATTAGGGTTTAGGGTTTAGGGTTTAGGGTTTAGGTTTATGCTTTTAGGTTTGGTTTAGGGTTTAGGGTTTAGGGTTTATGATTTAGGGTTTAGGTTTAGGGTTTAGGGTTTAGGATTTAGTGTTGCAGGTTTATGGTTTAGGGTTTAGGGTTTAAGATTTAGGGTTTATGGGTTTTTTTTAAATTAAGTAAACCATTAGGTTTAGCTTTATCTAGTTTATTTAGTTTATTTTTTATTTATTTTTATTTATATTATTTTTTTATTTTTATTTAGTTTTTTTATTTAGTTTAATTTATTTATTTTAGGTTTATTTATTTTAGTTTAGGTTTTCATTTTAGTTTATTTTTTAGGTTTAAGTTTAGGTTTATTTTTTAGTTGAGTTTTATTTTTATTTTATTTTTTAGGTTTAGGTTTTATTTTTTATTTTTTTTGGTTTAGGTTTTATTTTTTTATTTTTATCCTAAGAGCCTAATCATATCCAAGCCACATGTTAAAGCATCAATTATTTAAGAAACTATGAAAAGCATGCAGTCCTAATGCACAATGTAAACATAACATCAAATAATTATATAAACTATTGTAAAAGAATAAAAGGCGTCAACCACCAAGATATAAAGATGGGTGGTAGCTCTACCCTTATACAACCTAGAATATGAAAGAAAAATTATAATTGTATTAAATGCTATGGGGGTCTTCTTTCTTCATATCTTCATTTCTAATTTGGTTCCTTCTTTGATTTGGATGGTGCTTGCTTCAAAGGCATCAGAGGGAACCCCAAGACAAAGCCTTGAGGCCACTATTCATTCTAATTCCCCAAAGCACTAATCCTAATTCCTATTGCAAAAATTACATTTATGTGGGAAAAGTAAATCTAACTACACCTGCAAAATAAAGGTTAGCTAAATATACATATAATCCCAAGCAGTTGTATTTATAATTTGAACTTAGCACCCTACACATGGGTAACTACACTGTCCAACTTGGATTGTTTCAGATTTAAGGAATCTGCAAAAATAGCATTTACATTTATTTTAAGCATCCCTTAAGCATAATCCCCTGCAAAAAAAATGATTAGGCTAATATTGGCCTATCTTCCAGTCTATGAAGCATACACCCTAACATCTAATCTAAAATAATGCATCATAAAACAAAACATACACCACATCATACACCATCCTAACTTAGTGCTAGAATTGGTAACTTAATTCTAATGTATGTATTAAGGCTTTTGTGGTAAGTCTTGTTAGGCATTAGTGTTGTATTTTCTAAGTGTGAGGATTCAATTTAATATGAAAGGTTGATTTCACTTGAAGTAGTTTAATTGATTTGAGAATTTTAATTTGTGTTTTCTTTAGTTTCATTTGATTACACTTAGCAACTAAGTGTTATAAAGAGAGGAAAAAGAATTACCCTCTTTTATCCCTACCTTAAGTCATTTTCTAAAGTTTATTAATTTGATTAGTTCTCTTTAGTGAATGGCTTATTAAATGGTTTAACTAATCCTAAGTTTAAGTTCACCTTAAATAATCATATTCAAAATGAAAGGCATCTTAAAATTAATTTAATTGAATTTCTACCACATTACATATATTAAATCATTCCATTCCATCACATGTAATATGCATATGATTTAATCTAAAGTGTATTTATGCGTGCAACATATTTTTATCACACTTAAATGATGAATGTATGTGTATGTTTAGAATTTATATTTTATTTGATTGAATTGTTTTAACATATTAATTTAAAACGTTATCCAAATTCTTATACAAAAAGGACATAAGTATGAAATTAAATAGGCATGTGCCATTGTTAAACCAGCGAAGTGAGGTAAAGAAATGAACTCCTTGGAGCTAGCTAAAGCCTTGTACTCTCAGGATGTCCAAACTATATATCCATTTGCATTCAAACATATGTGAATTCGTATACATGAACATAGGAGTAAGCTCCAAATCATATGGCTAATTACTTCAACCACTTAGTCAATTATGAATGCATGCAATTTTAATGTAAAATGGGATTTTCATTCACTAATCACATACACATATACATGTACAAAGATATAGGCTAGTACATGTCATTGTTAAACCAGGGAAGTGAGGTAATCAAATGACCTCCTTAGGGCTAACTAAAGCCTTGTATTCCCAGGATGTCTAGACTATATACATGCTTTTCTTGGACACACATGGATGTATACATAAATGAGGGAAAGAACACCATGCAAAGAATGTATATATTTTTTGATTGAATCATCTATATATATATATATATATGAATTAAAACTCTATCCAAATTCTAATGTTGAAATACATAAGAATGAAATCAAATAGATACGTGACATTATTAAACCAGGGAAGTGAGGTAATCAAATGACCTCCTTCGGGCTAGCTAAAGCCTCTTGTTCCCGGGATGTCAAGACTATATACCCATTACCATTCAATCTTATATAAATCAACACATGAATAAAGGAACCTGAACTTAACATTCATACACTTAAGCTATAAGCACATGCATTTCTTATGTATTTATAACTAGCATCATAACACATATTATTATTCATTTATAAGCTTTTCAAAAATACATTTGGATTTAATAGTGATAATAGCCACGCATAATATACATTATATCAACACATGCAAGCTTACATAGAGGAAATCCATCTTATTTTACTTGATTTTGAAAAGATGGATGCATGAATTCAAATGACATACCAAATTTAACATGATTGGAAAGAGGACAATAAAATATAAGCATGTGATTCATTCAACCAAAGTAGTTCTTAAGGACAATCAAATCAAATAAGATTATTTAAAGCAAACCAAAGCTTCTTTATTAATTAAGTTTTGGATTTGATTTGATTTAAATAGAGAAGAGAAATCATCACTTGTTATTTTAACACATTCCCATATTGATTTGATTTAATTTAAGGAAATGTAATTAAGTTGATTTTATGGGTTAATTAAGTTGAACCCTTAATTAGATGAATTAATTACCCTTACCTATGTCACCTTAAAGTAATTAACTAAATAATTATGAGCCAACATGATATGTGGAAAATAAACTTTGTAATGATCCTAGGAAATAAAGGGGCCAAATGCATTGGCTCATGATTAATAGTTAATTAGATTAAGGGACTTAGTGGTACTCTT
>CM038214.1:315839413-315957375 GCA_021442155.1 Cymbidium sinense | reverse complement strand
TAATTAAATACAATCAAAGGAATTCATTATTATGGGGTCTTCATTCTTCATTTCTTCATTTTTCTTCCTCTTTCTTCTTTTGGTTGGTTGGAATGTGGTTGCTCCAAAGGCTTCACATGGTACTATAGGCATAATTATAACCAATGTTCATCCTAATACTCCATAACAATCATTCCAAAATCCAATTGCAAAATTACATGAAAATGGGAAAAAGTAAATCTAACTAAAATCAAAAACATAGATTAGCTAAACAAACCATATGATCCCAAGCATGTATATGTATGAATTGGATTTAGCACCTCACACATGGGTAACCAAGTCCACCTAGCCTATTTTGGATTATGCTTAGGGGTATAAGCACCTGCACAGCAAAAGTAGTTTTATATTTTTATTATAGCGCCCCTTAAGCACAATCCCTGCAATTCAATGGTTAGTCTAAGATCCTACCATTTAGTCTATGCACATACACCCTAACATCAAACTAAAAATAATACATCATGAAATCAAATCAAACATCAAACCATGCACCACCCTAACCTAAATCTAGAAGTGGTGACTTAGCCTAATAAGTGTGCCATTTAAGGTTTAAGGTCGAAGTTTTCTAAGTGTGAAGATGTTCAACTTAGACGGTGGTTTCATTTAAGTGATTTATTTGCTTTGGTTGATTTTATTTTATATTTTTGATTTGGTTTGAATGAATCTTACAATTAATTACTAAGTTGTAAGAGAGGAAAAGAAGAGAACTTCTCTTTCCTTCCCACTAAGTAATTTCTAAGGTAGATTCATATTTGATTTGTTTAGTGAATGTTTTATTATGTGTTTTGATTAATCCTAAGTTTATATGTTTCCTAAACAAACCTATTCAAAAGAAAGGCATTTTAAGATTAAGTAAAGTGAAATACTATCACAAAACACTCAACACTTCATTTCTTTCCCAACATGTGTAACATGCATATGGATGAATCTAAGCATATATATACATGCAAATGGAAATGTTTAGCACACCTTCATGATGAATGCTAAGAGTTACTTAATAAATTTGGATGATTCATGATGCATGATTTTGTTAAGTAGAAGAGGATTCTTTTATCCTTTTTTTCATACACATTTACAAGTATAAAAGATATAAGTAAGTCACACCTTTGTTAGCACCAGGGTGTAAGGTACAAGACCTACTTAAGGCTACTTAAAGCCTAACACCGTTTATCAGACTAATATACCACTTTTCTTAAATACATGTGCATGTTCAAAAGAAATGTATGGAAAGAGAGTCATGCAAAAAAGTTTATGTTTGTTTGATTTTGGTTTGATTATTTAGTTTATATGTGATGTGAATTCCTTCTTAAGTCATGACATAGTGTATAGGAATGGATTTAAGCAAGTGTTATGTCCTTTTCAAATGGACTATACACTTTGCAAATCCTATACAATTCTATGTTAAGAAAGAGAGGAGAATCACATAACACATTTTATATTCACATGCAAGCTTATAAATAATTATAAGTAGCATACCTTTCAGTTATGATATTTGATTATAAGTTTTGAAAATAATTTTGGGTTTAGTAGTGATAATAGCCATTCATATTCTTACTTTAGCCAAAACATGCAATTTGACATAAAGGAAACATTTCACTTTTAATTTTTATTTTTAAAAGGCATGAATGTATGATTTTCATATGACATACACATTTAGCATGCTAGGAAAGAAATAAAGTGATGAAATGTAAATTCATTCATCCTAATTAATTCTAAAGACAATCCTATGGAATAAAATTATTTAAAGTAAATCAAAGTTGGTTTAAGGGATTTTTAGTTTTGTTTGAGTTTGATTTGAATTTAAGAAATGTGAAGAGATTTGCTAGTCCTAACCCATTTCCCACGTGTATGTTTTTTAGTTTAATTGTAGAACCATTAGATAATTTTTATATTTTTGTTTAGGTTAAGGTGTGAATTAATTACCTTACCTACACCACTTTAACATATTTAATCAAATAATTATGAGCCAATGTATGACATAAAACCACACAAGGAATTTAAATTAATGCACTTAGGAAAAAATAATGCAATTGGCTCATAATTAGTGATTAATTAAGCTAAAGGGTTTAATTTAAGTACTTTCATAACCCTTCCCACACATGTGGGTTGGATTTTGACTTCCTTAAGTTACTTAGATTATTGAACACCTAAGCACCTACCAAGATGAATTCATTAAGTTCTGGAATGTTTTAAAATTTTATCCAGTTAATTAAGTAACTGATTAGTGGATTAGCCCTTAATTAATTTTAAATAAAAGAAGGAAAGGGGTTTAAGGAATAGTTTAAGAAAAATATCCCAAAATCATTCCATAAATCTCTTGTTCACTTAAGGAAAGTTTAATTACTTAATAAAGGGATTAAACCATTGTTCACATGCTTAGGTACCCTTAATTATATTAAGAGAATGATTAAGGATTCATCAATTGATTTCCTAATTAACTCATCAATAAATCTCAAGAAAATTAGGGGAGGTAGAGGTCATCCCACTAAATTCATCTAAGAAATTTGAAATGAATTAATGAAGTAATTAGAGTAATTAGGTTATTAAGTTTTAAATTAAAACCTAATTAAAGAAAATGCATTGTTCAAAATCCATTAGATATAATTTTAGTGAATTCCTTATTGAATTATCTTCATAATGCATTTTATTTTGTATTTTTTTATTTTCTACATTTAGTTATGAATATTTGAAGATTTTGTGATTAAGGAATTAATTAAAACCCTAATTATATGACTAATCCATCGGTGCCACGACCTGACGGTGCGGCGCTTTCCATGGCATGTGATTCATCACTTAAGTTGTCACATCCCATGCCATTAGTGGTGGCACTACATGCTTTCTCTGGATTGTCAGATCGGTTGAGATCGAGCCCGTTCTTAAGGGATAAATCGAGGATCTATGTGGATTGATCAGGACCGTCCATCCAAAATGCATGGATGGATGGTCCATGATCCATCCTTGAGCTTCGCTGGGAGATGAAGATTCCATCCCTTAGGGCAAGATCGAGCTCGATTGAGCTCAAACAACCACACCATCTAATAGCAAACACAAGAAGATCTAGGTCAATTTTGCATGGGGTAAAATTTCTTTACAAAGGACCAAGAACTCTTATAGCTAAGCTCGGTTTGAAGGCATACCTCACCAAAGGCTATCGTGCTCCCAATCATCAAGGTAGCTTCATCTAGTGGAAGAAGCTCGTTAAAGATTTGGGGGCTTGGGGCTAAGTGGATCTTCCTATGGACCAAGCTCCTCTTTAAATTCTTGTAACCTTCATCAAGAGCACTCTTCCTGTGGCTTGAGAACTTGAATGAAGGATTGGGTGAACTCAGTTGGGTTTCCTCAAGGTGCTTGAGGGAGGAATTGAGTTAAATTTATGTGTATTGGATGAGTTGGAAAATCTTGCTACCTCCCCTATTTTTTGCTTAGGCAAAATCAAGAATGGGAAATTGAATTGGCTTGGGGGAGCTTGGGGAGACTTGTAATTGCTTCCTCTTCTTCTCACTCAATCGAATGCAAGATAATGCAATTCAAGTGAAATTAGGGGGAGTATATCTTCCCCTAGGTGGATCGGATGGTCGAGCATAGATGCCATTTTGATCAAATTCCTCATATGCAATGGGTTTGTTAGGCCTTTTTGGGTTGCATGTGGTTTGGTTTTGGCTAGAGGAGGTAGTGGAGAAGTTGTCATGTGCTTAATTGAGTGGAGGAGGGATCCCCATGTGCTTATTTTCAAGTGAGTGGTCATTTGGCCATTGGGTTGGGTTTGGTGACCCAAACCCATTGGGTCATGTCCATTATGCTCACTAGTGTCCACCTGGTCCACTAAGAGAGTGTCAAGTGGCCATGAAGATGATTTGACCAAATTGCAAGTCAATTTGGCCAATAATTTGGTTTGAATATGTTTGGTATGATTGAAAAATGGCTTGGGCCAAGTTTCAATGAATTTGGAGTTGATTTGATATGATTTGACTCATGTTGACCCATTTAGGTCAAAAATGGGACAACTTGGGTCAAGTTAACCAATTAGTCAAATTGGGTCAAACCAAGGGTTGGGTCAAGTTCATATGACCATATGAATTGAATTGGTATCTTTATTTCCAATCAATTTGGTTTATATTTGGATTTGGTTCATTTGATTTCATTTAGTTTAAATGGGTTAAGTTGACCAATTTGACCCATTTGGTTAGGTCATGGGTTAGTTTAGGTTTCATTAGTCATTTGAAATGTATTGGTATCTTTGTTTCCAATCAATTTTGGTTTAATTTGATTTTAGCTCAATTTGACCTTTAGGTTAAGTTGGGTTCATGTCAAGGGGGTTGGGTCTAGTTGGCCAATTGAGGCTTTGGTCAAGTTCAATAAGTGATTTGGAATGAACTTGACCCATTGGTTTCAATTAATTTGGCTTAGATCAAGTTTTGACCCATTTTGACTTTTAGGTCAGTTGGGTCAACTTGGTCAAGTGGCCAATTAGGTTAGGTTAGGCTCAAATGATGACTTGGTCAAGTTCAAACATTGATTTAGAATGAGTCTTGATCAATGGTTTCAATCAATTTGGCCTATGATGGATTTTGGCTAGTTTAGGTTTCATTTTGGCTAAGTGTTGACTTGGTCAACCCTTAGGTTTGACTTGGTTTGACCCAATTTGAGTGATTGATCATCTCATGATGATTGTTGCTCACAATGTGAGGCTTAGTTGGGCTTAGTTCAATCCAATTTGGGTAGGATTAGAATTTTGGCTCAAAGGTGTACTTTAGGTCACTTTGGGTCAAGTGAGCTAAGTGGGTCAATTGACTAGAGCTTGAATCAAGTTTGATTGAACTCACATATAGACTTATGATTGAAATATAAACCATTTGCATGTGATTTGGAGTCAAATGGGTTTTGATGCATTTGACAATTTCAAGTTCAAATGAACATGAGTTTGATTTGGGTTTGAGTTTTGAATTTAGTTTTGATTCGATGATTGAAGTTTATATTTATATTTGGATTCATGATTGAAGGATTGATTGAATCATGAAGAAAAATCAAGTGTTTGATTTGATTTGATTTGATTTTTATTTTACTAAGTTCAAGAATTTGACTTGAAAGGCTTAGGTTGAATGTTGATTAGTTTTGGATTTTATTTTTGAATTTAGTTTTGGTTTGATGATTAAATTTTATGTTTTTATTTGGATTCATGATTGAAGGATTGATTGAATCATGAAGAAAAAATTGTTTGACTTGATTTGAATTTGAGCTAAGTTCAAGAATTTGACTTGAAAGGCTTAGGTTGAATTTTGATTGAATTTGGATTTGAGTTTTGAATTGATTTTGGATATTTGAATTTATATTTCATTTATATTTATGAATATAAATGAGAATATAAATGGTTATGAAAATTTCTTGAATTTGATTTGATTTGATTTGATTTATAGGCTAAGTCCATAAGATGAAATCAAAGGGCTTAGGAAAGATTTTTAGGATTTGGAATTCAATCATGGGCTTCAATCATTTAGAATTGTTTGAGTTTGGGCAAAATCAATTAAGTTGGAATTGATTTAAGGTTTGAGAAAATCAATTGGAATTGATTTGAGTTTTGACTTGGAAGAAGGAAGTGAGGAGTTGGTTCAAGCTATAGGGTAGTATTTTCTAACACCCTAAGGCATAACCTATTCTATGGCTAACTCTTCTAAGCCTAGGGTTAGGTTGAGTGTTCACCTAATCACTAGAAGTGTCTTAAGACTAAGGAAACTCTTCTAGAAGTGAAGTCTATGTCTAAGATGGAGGGTTGAGCTCATTCTCTAAAATGAGGTCAACAAACTACTTTGCATGGAGTTATGAAGAGATGCACGGATTAGCTCACGTGGCGGTCCATAAACAAGCCCACTACTACCACATCAAGTAAGCTCTAGGCTTGTGATTAGATAGAACAACAAGTCATTTATGAAGTCAAATGATTGATGCTTCATCCAGAAGAATAATACCTACTGTTTATGTCATCCCATTTAAAAAAAAGAATGGTCCACATATGCTTCAATTTTAGGGATTTAAATAAGGCATGTCCAAAGATGAATTTCACTATCAATCGAGTTGATAGTGGACATTTGCCTCATCTCATGCGGTCTTCTCTCATTTGGATGGCATTATGGATATAAAATAAAGATGAGATGAAAAAACCTACTTTAAGAACCCCGATCAGAATCATTGCTATAAGGTCATGCCTTTCAACCTTTAAAATGATGGTACTATATGGGCTATGACTCTAATCTTTGATGAACTCATTCATCATCAAGTCAAGTCTATGTCGATGATCTTATGGTCAAAAGTAGAGAAAGGAAGGCCATCTCTTTGAGAGTAGTTTTCAAAAGTTAAGAAATTTAACCTCAAAATGAACCCCTGTGTGCATTGAGTAGCTTAGGAAATTCCTTGGGTTTGTTGTCCAGTAGGAATTGAAATCGATCTAGAAGATCAAGGCGATATTAGAAATGCCACCCCTAAAAGTTTAACTCAACTCGATCATTCAAGGTGGTTCGAGTATCTAAGATGCTTTATATCAACATATTAGAAGATGTCGCCATTCTCACTTATCAAAAGGATGCCAAGTTCAATTGGGATGACAAGTGTAAGCATTCCTTTGAAGACATCAAGCATTACTTGATGACATGTTTCTAGATTATCCCATGCAAGCTCGCTTTACTTTGCATTAGATGACTCCTTGGTGCTTTTGTAATGATGATGAGAAGGAAAATAAACTCTACTACCCATTGTCTAGTCCTTGCTAAGGATAATTATCCACTCATTAAGAAGCATTGCCTAGCTTTAATCTCAAAAGCTACTACATGCTTCCTCATAAGGTGAACTTAATCTCTATGATAAATCACTATAGTATCTCATGACACTATCGATGTTATCGGATGGTTGGCATGATGGTCCATGATCCTCTTGAATTTGACATTACCTTTGTACCCCTAGTAAGGTGAATGGACAAGCACTAGATTTCTTAGTAGCACACCCACTTCCATGACTCTCGCTTGTGATGATCTCCCCAATGAATAAATCTATGAACTTAGGGTACTAGCATTCACGCTTGGAGATGTACTTTGATGGTGCTTGCTCTCAGGAGGAGAAGAATCACAATCTACTATTCCAAAAGGTAGGGTAGGACTAGTTCTCTTAACTGACTGATGTGATGAGATTCTCATATCATCCAATCTTTGCTCAACAATAAAGTCAAATATGAGGCTGGATTGCTAGTCTAGAGTTAGTCGTTACACTAAGCATCCATAACATCAACATCTTCAGGGATTCTCAGCTAGTTATCAACCAAATCGCTAGGTCCTATAAGGTTAGAAAGCCCAAGCTCCATCACTATTATAAGTACACCATGGAGTTATTGGCCCAAATCCCAAAGGTTACCACTTATAAGATTCCTCAAGGAGAGAATGCCATAGCATATGCTTTAGCCAAACTTGAGTTGGCATGTCGGAGGATAAGTCCATATCAACAAAGATCCAAAATAGATAAGTCTTATCCCTTATTGATATTGAACTCATCAAAAAGTACTCTCTTGAAGGGGAGGTTGTCATTACCAAGAAGGATGAGGAGTTAGATTGGAGGCAACCATTCATGGATTACGATAAAGGTAAACTACCTCAAGAGAGAATCCCATCGATGAAGCGAGCACTTTCTTATGCTCTTGGATGGTGTCTTGATCTTGCGGTCTTTTGATCATATGTGGTTAAGTTATTTAGACAAGCATGAAAGATCATGATTGAGGTACACTCGATTATGTGAAGCCAACCAATCAATCGAAGATGAAAGCAAGATAAAGAGGCTAGAATACTCAGCCATCGATGATCAAAGATTGCAGAATATGGCTAGATGCCACCAATGTCAAATACATGGTCCTACACCACCCAACATTCTATCCTACATTGACCTCATTGAGTGTTGATGTGACATAGTGAATTTAATCCTCTTTCTTCCAAGGGTCAGGTTCATCTTAATTACTTTTCCAAATGGGCAAAGTTGATTTCACTCGAGGTCAGCTTTCGACATGTGCTTCAACATTTTAGGAACCATATCATATATAGGTTGAGTGCCATCATGAATTATATCGATAATGGTTCTGCATTCAAAACACAAGATCAATAACTTTGCCCAAAGAAACAACATGGATTGGAGATATTCTACCATCAACTACCCAAGGGTAAATGGCTTAGCAGAAGCCTCCAACAAAACTCTGATCCAAATATTGAAGAAGACACTCGACAATAATAAGTGATAGTGGCATGAGGAATTCGTTGAAGCCTTGTGGGTCTGCACACCATATAGAACTCCAACTCGGTCTACTCCTTTCTCCTTAGTGTATGTGGGTTGAAGCCATTCATTAGTCCAACTCCCATCACTAAGGATAGTTGTGGGTAGCAAGATCATAACAAAGCAGAATGCCAAGTTGTGGTTAGAAGAGCTCAAAGTTTGGAGGAGAGATGCCTGTGGGCATGCCAAAACCTCAAGTTGTACAAAGCTAAAATGATTCAAGCTCAAGTTGTCTCTAGAGCTTTTTGAGTAGGAGAGCTTATTTTAGTTCGTTAAGGAGGCGATTGTTGCCCATCGTAACATGGGAGGCAAGTTTGAACCCACTTGGGAAGGCCCTTTTGCCATAGAGAAGGCCTACCAAGGAGGATCTTATCAGCTTATTAATCATAAGGGAGAGTTCCCAATGCTTCTAATTAATGGGTTGTACTTAAATAAATATTATAAATCATGTTAGAAAATAATTATCATCAATGAAAATTTCATTTTGAATTCAATCTCTTCCATATTGAAAGTATTCTTGTTTGCGAATCCGTCACGATGTGTTTAGGGTAGGTGTAAGGAACCCTTGTGGCGTACTATCCTTCATCGACACAACACAAACACAAAGTACACATAAACATATAAAACAAATACATATCTTTTATCTTGGGCTACTCTAAGTTGAGATAACCCCAAGTGGCACTCACTCAGTAGCTGCTCTAGTTCGGGCTGACGTGCTACCCTGCTAGTTTATCACCCAAGTGGTCTTCTTACTTTGGAGGATGTAAGTATAATACACTTTTCTTCCTTACTTGGCCTTGCACATGAGCATCTTGTTAGTTTGGTAGGCATTACTATGTGGCGGTAAGCTACCTCATGTTGGCTTCATTCAAAGGATGTGAGTGCATGCTTCTTCTTGGATTAGCCTTCATGCACTTGATTGGGTTGAGTATATTTAAGGTTTAGGATAAGTCCCCTAGTGGATCTTCCCTCGACTACTTCAAGTGGGTCGTCCTTCTCTCCCTTAGTAGTGCTCTAGGTCGGATAGCATTTGCCCGATAAATTATCACGATGATCAATTTTTGGTTGAAAGTTGTAAGCCTACAGCTTTCTTTAGATTGATCATTGCATCGGCACCTTAGGTTGGTTGGTTCTCATTATCTGTACACCACTCATGTTGATGGATACACCTTAGGTTGGTTGGTTCTCACACCTTAGGATACACCGCTCATGGAAAATGTAAGTCTGCTATGCTTTCTCCTTCAGTTGGCCACCGTACACTCATAGGCTTTCTTTTCTGGGCTCAGATAACCCCTCCTCCATGGGTACTATATTTGGATCTTATCCTTTGCAACCCCATTTAGACACTACCTGGGTTGCTATCAGATTGGATAATTCCCCTTTTCTATTAACCACCCTTGTGGTTGGAGAATCCATCCATGGATGTCGATTCTCCCTTGGTCCAAATCTGAGATAAGTGAAGGCGATATAGCCCCTTTCGGTGTGGTCCCTCATACCCAAGGTTCACATAAATATATAAACAAAATATATATTCACTTGTGGATTAGGAGGACACCCCTAGCAGTACCTTTTCCCAAGCAGGCATCCTATCTTTAGGGCAGTGTCAATAAAACTCCCTATAGGAATCATTTGACTACTCTTGAGTTGATATTAGTCCCCAGTGACATTCACTCAGTAGTCACCCTTAAGTGGGGTTCTATTTGTTATGCTACCAATAAGTCACCCCAACGGTTGTTCCCTACTTTAGAAGATGTAAGTCTACTATGCCTTCTTCCTAACACAACCATTGCACATGAAGGCAACCCCTTAGGTTAGCTAGCTCTACCTCGCTAGTAGACTATCCTTTGGATTTAAATGAGAAAGGATAAGTCGATATAGCCCTTCTTAGTGGGTCCATCACATCGACATGGTCCATAAATTAAATCTATCAAATTTTATAGAGCTCACATCCCCAATGGATATGCCCTTAATTCAAAATCAAACTAAACAAAACAAATGATATCACATGAAATTAAGATAAAATTAATCGACTATTTTTTTTAGGACATAAGTCCCGGTGGCATTCACTCGGTAGTCACCCTAGGTCGTTTGATTTGTTGTGCATCCAACAAGTCACCCTGGTTGTTCCTCACTTTGGAAGATGTAAGTCTGCTATGCCTTCTTCTAACAGTCATTGCATCTTGAAAGGAAACCCCTTATGTTGGCTTGCTCGACCTTGGAGTTGCTAGACTATCCCTTGGATTTGTAAACTTGAGGTAGGTCAAGCCTGATATATTCCCTCCTTAGTGGGTCCATCGCTCATAGGAGGGGATTAACATAGATAAATTAAACCGATCTAATTTTTCCGGAGTTAAATCACACCCTTCTCCCATGGAGCCCCAAATCATATATAAATAAGTCAAGGAAATAAATAAAATTCAAAACCAACCTCCTCAGAGGAGCCAAATTAAACCAACTCCCCCTGTAAATTCTAAATAGAAGAAATTCAACCAAACTCTTTTCCCAGCAGATACATCCCCAAACAAATCTATGAAATCAAACACAAATCCCAATCCCAGTGGATAGCCCAAACTTGTTTCCCAAGTGGAAGGTTCATATACCAGATCCCCAGCGGACTCGAGCCCATATCTAGCAGATGTGCCTCCACATCAATTAAAACAAAACAAATTAAAGTGATTGATCTTAATCCCGTGGATTATAGATTCTTATCCCAGTGGATCTTCTTTAAATCATATAATCAAATCAAATTCAAACCTTATCCCAATAGATTTTTCTTCTGCCTCGACATAGACCCCTCATATGTCATGTCCAATGATGTGTGATCCCCTAGCGGATCTCCCTCCATGTCCTTGACATGGAATTCTCATCAAATATTATTTTTTTCTCTTATGCACACCTTTAATACTTCAACCAAAAGCCTAATAATGTATTCATTCATATTACATCATCTTAACATTGTAATCAACATTTTATGATTTTGATGGTGCAAGCTCAACTAACTATACAATATCATGCTAAACATATTATAGTGTGAATTAACACACTATATATATATATAATATATGATGTTACATTATAATTTGCTATAATATAATATATTGTCTAACATTACACCACATTAGAATCACTTAAAAGGAACAAATAACAAGATTTTCTCAAAATATAAATAATGTTCATTTTGGATGTAAAATTGTTATTTTTCTAATAGAAATGGTACAAAGTAGCATAATTTTTTGGTTTCTTTTTTGGTGGAATTTGGCCAAATTCTTCCATCTCAACTTTCAAATTAACATTTTGTGAGTTTTACCCAATGTATTATAACAGTAAAACATACTAAAATTTACAATAACATTTAGTAACACACCCCACATTCATATATATGTTAAGTTATATTATTATGTACATTATATTTTAATATGCTTTAATATAATATATTATCTTACATTACACCTTAAAATGAATAAGTTTAAACAAAAATTTTAAAATTTGGTTGAAAAATGAACATTTATTTTGGATGCAAAATTCCATTCTTTTGATTAAATGACACACCATAGCACACCCCAATGATGTTCCCTAAAGCTTACCTTAAATTTGGTGAAATCCCATCATCTCAGCCTATAAATCAGTATTTTTATGAATTATACTAGTACAAACTCTACTACATCATACTATAACAAACTTAAATATGTTAAACAACAAGTAGTAATACAAAATAGTATGCTATAATGAATGATGCTACACTATGTTATGGCATCCTATATTATAATACACTATAACATATTATATTATATTATATTTCATATCACATCACAAGGGATTGGTTAAGATAAAAAATCATAAAATTTTAAACAATAAAAAAAACTCTATATTATATCACTTACATATTTTAAATTGAAATAATATATCATGATCCCATCTCTACCTATTATGAATTTGGCCAAATTCCATCATTTTAAAGTCTAAATCACATTTTTATAAATAATGCTAGCATGGGCTCGACTTCATGATTATAAAATACTAAAAGAATTTAAAATCCATAGAATAATATATTATGATATATGATGTTATACTATGCTACAACATATAATATTTATTTTGAACATAAAATCTTACTTTTAGATTACAAGTGGTGTAGCACACCTTTGTACTACAACCTAATTCCACTTCAAATTTAACAAATTTCATCATCCTAATTTATTAAATTAATATTTTTATGATTCATATTAATATAGACTATAGGGCACAATACCATAATATACTAAAACATTTCAAAACATCTTATAACATCCAAAACACAATAATACATGCTCAAATATGATGCTACATTATACTTTAATATATGGTATTATAATATGATTTAGTTAGGGTTTAGGGTATTCAAATCTCTAATAGTCAAGGAAAGTCTCTTGAAGACATTTTCTTTAGCTACCATAACTATGTTAGGATTAGGTCATTCTTTAGATCTACTCTAATGACATCTTTATTCAAGGTTTATGGTTTAGGTTTTAGGGTTAGGGTTTATGGTTAGGAGGTTTATTTAGGGTTGGTTTAGTTTAGGGTTTAGGTTTAGGGTTTAGGTTTAGGGTTTAGGTTTAGGTTGTAGGTTTTAGGGTTTAGGGTTTATGGTCTTAGGGTTTAGGGTTTAATGTTTAGGATTTAGGGTTTTAGGGTTTAGAGTTTAGGGTTTAGATTTTAAACTTTAGGGTTTAGAGTTTAGGGTTTACGGTTTAGGGTTTAGGGTTTAGGGTTTAGTGTTTAGGGTTTAGAGTTTTTAGGGTTTATGGTTTAGGGTTTAGGGTTTAGGTTTTAGGTTTAGGTTTTAAGTTTTAGTTTAGGGTTTAGGGTTTAGGGTTTAGGCTTTATGGTTTAGGTTTTTTTAATAGAAAAAAAATTCATTCAATAATTTTCTTTTTTGATTTAATCAACCAAGTAGCACCCCAAGTTTTAAGACACAGCGATGATTAAATAAAAATGAGCAATAGAGCAAATCAAAACCCAGATAACTAGAACCATCTCTACTAAAGATAAAGTTCCATAAGTGAAGATAGGATCGATCATTCTTGGTTTCTAGTTCCCATTAGAACCACCCTCTCAGTGGTAGGATCCACCATCATATCCCGATCTCTCCCTCCACCACCAGTAGTAACCTCCTCCTCACCTCCATAAACACACTACAGACCACCACCTCCATATCCACCAACACCTGGATCCCAACCAACACTGATAACCATCATATCCTTCTTACACTTAGATCTAGGTGAGCCGGTTGATGGTGATGTTCTGATCAGGTTTTCCCATTCTTAGGGTTTAGGTTTAGGTTTAGGTTTTTTAGGTTTTAGGGTTTAGGTTTATTTTTAAAATTGTTTATTTACTTTAGGTTTAAGTTTAGGGTTTGGGGCTTAGGTTTAGGTTTAGGGTTAGGGTTTAGGGTTTAGTTTAGGTTTAGGTTTTAGGGTTTATGCTTTTTGGGTTTTGGGTTTAGGTTTAGGGTTAGGTTTTAGGGTTTAGGGTTTAGGGTTTAGGGTTTAGGTTTAGGGTTTTAGGTTTAGGTTTATGTTTAGTTAGGTTTAGTGTTGTGGTTTAGTGTTTAGGTTTAGGGTTTAGGGTTTATTTTAGGCTTTAGGGTTTATGGTAAAGGATTTAAGATTTAGGGTTTAGGGTTTATTTATTTATTTATTTTTTAAATTAAGTAAACTAGTAGGTTTAGGTTTATTTAGTTTTCTTAGTTTATTTTATTTAATTTTATTTAATTTATTTTTATTTTTATTTAAATTTCTTTTTTATTTATATTTACTTTAGTTTTTTTATGTTAGGTTTATTTATTTTAGTTTACATTTTTTATTTTACTTTATTTCTTATGTTTAGGTTTAGGTTTATTTTTTAGTTGAGTTTTATTTTTATTTTATTTTTTAGGTTTAGGTTTTTAGGTTTTAGGGTTTAGGGTTTAGCTTTAGGGTTTAGGGTTTAGGTTTAGGGATTTATGGTTTAGGGTTTTAAGATTTTATGGTTTATTATTTAGGGTTAGGGTTTAGGGTTTAGGGTTTAGGGTTTAGGGTTTAGTGTTTAGGCTTTAGGGTTTGGAGTTTTTTGGGGTTTAGTGTTTAGGGTTTTAGGTTTTTATTTTGGTTTGGGTTTTTTTTAGGATTAGGTTTAGGTTTAGTTTTATTAGGTTTAGGTTTAAGTTTAGATTAGGGTTTTAGGCAGGTTTAGGTTTATAGTTTAGGATAGTTTAGGTTTAGGGTTTAAGGTTAGGGTTTTATTTTTTATTTTACTTTTATTATTTTTATTTTGTATTTTTAGGGTTTAAGGTTTAGGGTTTAGGTTTTAGTTTAGGTTAGTTTTGGTTTAGGTTATTTTAATTTAGGTTTAGGAAGGGTTTAAGTTTAGGGTTTATTTAGGTTTTTTAGTTAGGTTTAGGTTTAGGTTTATTTAGTTTTGGTTTTTATTTTATTTTTTTAGGTTTAGGTTTAGGTTTATTTTTAGGTATTATTTTTAGTTTAGGTTTAGTTAATTTTAGTTTATTTTATTTTATTTAGTTAGGTTTAGGTTTAGGTTTAGTTTATTTTAGTTTAGGTTTAGTTTTTTTTTAGTTTAGGTTTATTTTATTTCTTATTTATTTTAGGATTTTAATTTTAGGTTTAGTTTTATTTAGTTTTATTTTATTTTAATTTAGGTTTATTTTTTATTATTTTAGGTTTAGTTTTTTTATTTTTAGGTTTTATTTTTTTAGTTTAGTTTATTTTTATTTTATTTTATTTTAGTTTAGTTTTATTTTTTTATTTTATTTTTTTTTTTAGGTTTAGTTTAGGTTTTAGTTTAGATTTTATTTTATTTTATTAGGTTTAGGTTTTTTAGAGTTTATGGTTTAGGGTGAGGGTTTAGGTTTAGGGTTAGGGTTAGTTTAGTTTAGGGTTAGGTTTAGGGTTTAGTGTTTAGGCTTTAGGTTTAGGGTTTTAGATTTAGGTATAAGTATAGGTTTATAGTTTAAGATTTAGTGTTAATTTAGGGTTTTAATGTTTAAGGTTTATATTTTAGTAATTTAGGTTAGTTTAGTTTAGGTTTAGAGTTTAGGTTTAGGATTTAGGTTCAAGTTTAGGTTTAGGGTTTAAGTTTAGGTTTAGGGTTTAAAGTTTAGGTTTAGTTTAGGGTTTAGTTTAGTTTAGTTTAGGGTTTAAGTTTAGGTTTAGGTTTATAGGTTTAGGGTTAGGGTTTATAGTTTTTAGGTTTAGTTTAAGTTTTAGTTTTAGGTTTAGGAGTTTAGTTTAAGTTTAGGTTTAGGGTTTAGGGTTTAGGGTTTAGGGTTTTAGGGTTTAGGTTTTAGGTTTAGGGACTAGGGTTAGTTTTAGGTTTTAGGGTTTAGGGTTTAGGGTTTAGTGTTTAGGCTTTAGGGTTTAGCTTTTTTAGGGTTTAGGGTTTAGGGTTTAGTGTTTAGGGTTTTGGGTTTTGGGTTTGGGGTTTTGGGTTTTAGGGTTTTGGATTTAGGATTTAGGGTTGTAGGTTTATGGTTTATGGTTTAGGGTTTAGGGTTAGGGTTATTTATTTTTTATTTTTTAGGGTTTAGGGTTTAGGGTTTAGGGTTTAGGTTTAGGGTTCAAGTTTTAGTTTAGATTTATTTTAAATTAAAGCAGTAGGTTTAGTTTTAGTTTATTTTAGGTTTTAGGTTTTGGGTTATTTTTAAAAAAATTAGAGGTTTAGGTTTATTTAGTTTATTTTTTTTTATTTATTTATTTTATTTTTATTTTTTATTTAACTTTTTTTTATTTTTTATTTAGTTTAGTTTATTTTATTTAGGTTTTTTATTTTAGTTTATTTTTTTAGGTTTAGGTTTAGGTTTATGTTTATTTTTTTAGTTTTGTTTTATTTTATTTTATTTTTAAGTTTAGGTTTATTTTATTTTCTAGGTTTAGGTTTAGGTTTTTATTTTCTTTTTTTGAGGTTTAGGTTTAACATTTTTATTTTAGGTTTCTTTTTAAGCTTTATATTTTAGTTTAGGTTTAGGTTTATTTTTAGTTTATTTTATTTTATATATGGCTTATATTTTTGTTTTGGTTTTGTTTATTATTGGTTTAGGTTTAGGTTTTATTTATTTTAGTTTAGTTTGTTTTTAGGTTTTATTTATTTTTGTTTATTTTATTTTATTTTATTTGGGTTTAGGTTTAGGTTTAGTTTATTTTTGATTTAGGTTTAAGTTTTACTTATTTTAGTTTAGTTTATTTTAGTTTAGGTTTAGGTTTATTTTATTTTGTTTATTTTAATTATTTTTTTAGATTAAGTAAACCGGTAGGTTTAGGTTTATTTAGTTTATTTTATTCATTTTAGTTTCTTTTATTTTTTTTATTTAGGTTTATTTTTTTTATTTAGTTTGGTTTATTTATTTTAGGTTTATTTATTTTAGTTTGGTTTTATTTTAGTTTATTTTTTTATGTTTAGGTTTATTTTTTAGTTGAGTTTATTTTTTAGATTTAGGTTTTATTTTTATTTTTAGGTTTAGGTTTAGGTTTTATTTTATTTTTTATATTTAGGTTTTAGATTTTTTATTTTAGGTTTTATTTAGTTTAGGTTTAGGTTTAAACCTTTATTTTAATTTAATTTATTTTATTTAGTTTAGGGTGTAGGTTTAGTTTATTTTAATTTTAGTTTAGTTTATTTTAGTTTAGGTTTAGGTTTATTTTATTTTATTTTTTAGGTTTAGCTTTTCTTTTAGTTTAGGGTTTAGGTTTTTTATTTTATTTATATTTTTATTTTAGGTTTATTTTTTTGGTTTAGTTTTATTTAGTTTTCTTTTTTTTTTATTTTATTTTAGATATTTTATTTTTATTTTACTTTTAGTTTTTATTTTACTTAGGTTTTTTATTTTTAGGTTTATTTTATTTTATAGTTTAGTCTACATTTTTATTAATTTTATTTTAGTCTAGTTTTAGTTTTTTATTTTTAGGTTTAGGTTTAAGTTTTAGTTAAGGTTTTTATTTTATTTTATTTTATTTTTTTTAGTTTTTCTATTTATTTATTTTTAGGTTTTATTTAGTTTAGGTTTAGGTTTTAGGCTCAGGTTTAGGGTTTAGGGTTTAATGTTTAGGGTTTACAGTTTGGTTTAGGGTTTATGGTTTAGAGTTGTAGGTTTTAGGGTTTAGGGTATAGGGTTTAGGGTTTAGGGTTTAGGGTTTTAGGGTTTAGGGTTTAGGGTTTTAGGGTTTAGGGTTTAGGGTTTACGGTTTAGGGTTTAGGGTTTAGGTTTAGGGTTTAGGATTTCTTGTTTAGGGTTTAGGGTTGTAGGCTTAGCATTTAGGGTTTAGGGTTTAGGGTTCAAGGTTTTTTTTAAACTAAGTAAACTAGTAGGTTTAGGTTTATTTAGTTTATTTTTATATTTTTTTACAATATTTTTTTTTTATTCTTATTTAGGTTTATTTTATTTTATTTAGTTTTGTTTATTTATTTTAGTTTATGTTCTTTATTTTAGTTCATTTTGATGTTTAGGTTTAGGTTATGTTTATTTTTAGTTTAGTTTTATTTTTATTTTATTTTTTAAGTTAAGGATTTATTTTTTATTTGTAAGTTTAGGTTTAGGTTTTTATTTTATTCTTTTAGGTTTAGGTTTTAGGTTTTAATTTTAGGTTTATTTTTTTGTTTTATTTTTTAGTTTAGGTTTAGGTTTAGTTTATTTTAGGTTTAGGTTTTATTTATTTTATTTTATTTTACTTTAGTTTAGGTTTAGGTTTATTTTATTTTGTATATTTTAGGGTTATGTCTTTTTTCTAGTTTAATGTTTAGGTTTTATTTTTAATTTTTTTTTAGGTTTTATTTTTTTTGGTTTATTTTTTAGGTTTTTTTTATTTTATTTTATTATTTTATTTTATTTTTAGTTTTATTTTATTTAGGTTTTGTATTAGGTTTATTTTATTTTTTAGTTTTAGGTTTTATTTATTTTATTTTAGTTTAGTTTTATTTATTTATTTTTATTTGTATTTAGGTTTAGGCTTGGTTTAGGTTTAGGTTTAGGTTTTAGTTTAGGTTTTTTTATTTTATTATATTTATTTATTTAGGTTTATTTTTTTTTTTATTTTATTTTAGGTTTATTTAGTTTAGGTTTAGGTTTTAGGTTTTTTTGGGTTTTAGTTTAGGGTTTGGTGTTTAGGGTTTAAAGTTTAAGTTTAGGGTTTAGGGTTTAGGATTTTAGGGTTTAGGGTTTAGGATTTAAGTTTTAGAGTTTAGGGATTAGGGTTTATGGTTTTAGGGTTTTAGGGTTTAGGGTTTCAAGTTTAGGGTTTAGGGTTTAGGGTTTAGGGTTTAGGGTTTAGGTTTAGGGTTTAGGTTTTTTTTAATTAAGTAAACCTGTAGGTTTAGGTTTATTTTTTTCTTTATTTAAGTTTATTTTATTTTTTTAAATTTTTATTTAGTTTAGTTTATTTTTTTTAGGTTTATTTATTTTAGTTTAGGTTTTTATTTTTTTATACATTATTTAGGTTTAGGTTTAGGTTTATGTTTAATTTTTTTGAGTTTTTATTTTATTTTATTTTTTATGTTTAGGTTTTATTTTTATTTTTTTTTTTAGGTTTATGTTTAGTGTTTATTTTATTTTTTAGGTTTTATTTTGGTTTATCTTTAGGTATTATTTTTTAATTTAGGTTTAGGTTTACTTTTAGTTTATTTTATTTTATTTAGTTTATGGTTTATGTTTAATTTAGGTTTAGGTTGAGGTTTTATTTATTTCAGTTTAGTTTATTTTAGTTTAGGTTTATTTTATTTTTTCTTTATTTTAGGTTTAGGTTTTTTTTTTTTATTTTTAGTTTATTTATGTTTAATTTTATTTATTTTAGGTTTACTTTTTTGGTTTAGGTTTTATTTAATTTTTTATTTTATTTTATTTTATTTTTTATTTTATTTTATTTTTTAGTTTAGTTTAGGTTTTTTATTTTATTTTAGTTTTAAATTTTCTTTATTTTATTTTTTTAGGTTTAGGTTTAGTTTAGGTTTTATTTTATTTTATTTTTTATTATTATATTTAGGTTTAGTTTTATTTATTTATTTTATTTTTTAGGTTTTATTAGTTTAGTTTTAGGTTTATAGGTGTTTAGGGTTTAGGGTTTGGATTTGGTGTTTAGGGTTTAAGGTTTAGCTTAGGGTTTAGGTTTAGGATTTATGTTTAGGGTTTAGATTTAGGTTTAGGTTTAAGGTTTAGGGTTTAGGGTTTAGGGTTTAGGGTTTAGGGTTTTAGGGTTTAGGGTTTAGGGTTTAGGGATAGAGGATTTTTTTTAGAAAAAAAATTAAAAAATTTGGTAAGTTTAGCTTTATTTTGTTTATTTTGTATTTATTTTAGTTTATTTTATTTTTTATTTTGATTTAGGTTTATCTTTATTTAGTTTAGTTTAATTATTTTAGATTTATTTATTTTAATTTAGCCTTTTTATTTTAGTTTATTTTTTTAGTGTTAGGATTAAGTTTTAGTTTATTTTTTAGTTTAGTTTTATTTTTATTTTAATTTCAACATTTCAATTTTATTTTTTAATTTTAGGTTCAGGTTTAGGTTTTTATTTTATTTTTTTAGGTTTAGGTTTTAGGTTTAGGTTTTAGGAATATTTTTAGGTTTATTTTTTTAGCATAGATTTAGGTTTATTTTTAGTTTATTTTATTTTATTTAGTTTAAGTTTAGGTTTAGGTTTAGTTTATTTTAGGTTTAGGTTTACATTTTATTTATTTTAATTTAGTTTATTTTAGTTTATGTTTAGGTTTATTTTATTTTTATTTTAGGTTTAGGTTTTTTTTTTTAGTTTAGGGTTTATGTTTTATTTTTATTTATTTTTAGGTTTTAGTTTTAAGTTTATTGTTTAGGTTTAGGTTTTTATTTAGTTTTTATTTTATTTTATTGTTATTTTAGGTTTAATTTTTATTTTATTTATGTTTTTTTAGTTTAGTTTAGGTTTTTATTTATTTTATTTTATTTTAGTTTTTATTATTTTTTTGTTTTTAGGTTTAGTTTTAGGTTTTAGTTTATGTTTTTATTTTTTATTTTATTTTAATTTATTTTGGTTTTGATTTTTCTATTTATTATATTTTTAGGTTTTATTTAGTTTAGGTTTAGGCTTTTTAACTTTTTAGGGTTTAGGGTTTTTTCTGGTTTAGGGTTTAGGGTTTAGGTTTTTAGGTTTAGGGTTTAGGGTTTAGCAGGTAGGGTTTAGGATTTTTATGGTTTAGAGTTTAGGGTTTTGGGTTTGGGTTTTAGGTTTAGGGTTCAGGTTTTAGTTTTGGGTTTAGGGCTATTGGTTTTTTTTTTTTTTTTTGAATAGAGAACAAATTCAGGTTTTTATTTATGTTTATTTTATATTTTTATTTAGTTTAGTTTATTTATTTTTGGTTTATTTATTTTAATTTAGGTTTTTATTTTAGTTTATTTTTAGGTTTAGGTTTAGGTTTATTTTTTTAGTTGAGTTTTATTTTATTTTACTTTTAGGTTTATTTATTTTTTTATTGTTTAGGTTTAGGTTTTCGATTTTATTATTTTAGGTTTAGGTTTTAGGTTTTTATTTTAGGTTTATTTTTAAGTTTTATTTTTTAGTTTAGGTTTAGGTTTATTTTTAATTTATTTTATTTTATTTAGGGTATAGTTTTAGTTTATTTTAGGTTTAAGTATAGGTTTTATTTATTTTAGTTTTGTTTATTTTATTTTAGGTTTAGGTTTATTTATTTAGTTTATTTTATTTTTATTTTAGGTTTAGGTTTTTTTTAGTTTAGAGTTTAGGTTTTATTTGATTACAATGTCTTAGCTCACCTTAGAAAGTTTCTAGCTATGTTAAGCATATACGGCGCCATTGTCTTATCCAAAGAGATGAGAAAATCTCTAATCAAGGCCTTACTTGATATAGAGATATGCTTAGCTCAGCTGACCGCTACTAAAGAAGCTGCATGCCACTCGAAGGAAATCTTAAGAGTTACATTCAGCGATGAAGACTTACTAAGGATGATGCACAAGCCTCTTTACATTTGGATGTTGGTAGATATCTATCGAGTTTTGGTTGACCAGTGTATCAATTAACATTATGAGTCTGACCCTTGCACTTGAGGATCGACATCTCAAACTCAGAAAGGATGATGTTGAAGGATGCAATGAACAAGGTGGGAGGGCCTTCAAGTGTTTATTTTTTGGATGTATGGAGGGGGACACCATGCATATCGTAGGGGTGGTACTTCTTGAGGTGCTCTGGTACAACATTGAGGTGTGATGTACCATCTCGAAAGATAGAAGCATCACTCTACAATGGACCTAATCACGTAATAAGGACTCCTGAGGCATGATGGGTCTTCGAATGTATGAGAGATTTTTTCCCTACTTTACATGGATGAGTAAAGCAGAGTTTATGTTAAACTAGGTTCTTAAGTTTCGTATGAAGGCAAGCCTCCATAGTTAATTACATCTTAGGAAATGAAATTTCCTAAGAATACTCTTGATTAAAGTAGACAATTATCATCTCCAAAGATTTCAAGGTTAGACTATCAAAAGATTGGCTGTATTTGGAAAATCAATTGGGAAAGCTCAAGTAGAAGACTTATTTTTGGAATCTAAATGAAATAAGTAGGAAATGCTCATGATACTAAGAAGCCTGAACATTTCAATCTATCCTATGGTTGGGCTTTATAGTTTTGAAGTTGATAAGATTTATATGTTTTGAGTTGAAATTTAATTAGATTACTAGGGCTTATACTCAACCAACACAAGGTTGTGGGAATGCTTAGGTAAGGATTTAATCTTGTAGAAAGAAATAGCTACCTCAAATCCTAAATCTAGGAGCTTTATCATGACCTAAATCTACGTGATAGATGGACATAAGGGTTTACCTCCACAAGAATAAATTATCCGACTTAGACTTATAACCACGGGTGGCCGCACTAACTCTTCCTACAATTTTAAAACCATGTAATTGGTCTTATTGCAAGATAGCTAGGGTGGTTATTTAATTAGAAAGAGACTAAAGTCTAAACACTCTCCCTAAGAGATTAGAGCATGAGTGGTATGAGCATATGACTTAATCTATAGATGCAAAATATTTTCAAATTTTATTTCATTTTAGACACATCATTTTGACAGAGGCTTTAGGATTTCATTTGCCTAAATGCATGATGAAATAGGTTATGGGTCAAATCAACTAGAAGAAGGTGTTCTCCACCACAAGGGTGCCCTCACAGTCAAGCATTTCTTTATCGCAAGGATGGAGCTCCTTCATGTTCAAGAGAAAGAATATGCATGCATGATGTGAAACATACAACCATAGCTAAGGGTTGCTAAATCTTTTAATTATCTTATTTATGTCTTAGGCTTTATGATGAGGCTATGTGTTGTTTAAAATTTAGTTATGAGTGATTAGTTGGGTGGAAAAGTTATTTTTTATCCTAAGAGCCTAATCATATCCACACATTAAAGCATCAATCATTTAAGAAACTATGAAAAGCATGTCTAATGCACAATGTAAACATAACATCAAACAATTATATAAACTATTGTAAGAATAAAGGCGATGGTCGAATCTGCATACAAGAAGAGAAAAGATGAATAATTATAATTGTATTAAATGCTATGGGGTCTTCTTTCTTTATCTCCATTTTAATTTGGTTCCTTCTTTGATTTGGAAGGTGCTTGCTTCAAAGCCATCACAAGGCACCCCAGGACAAAGCCTTCTAGCCACTGCTCATCCTAATCCCCCATAGCACTAATCCTAATTCCTATTGCAAAACTTACATTTATGTGAGAAAAATAATCTAACTACACAAAATAGAGGTTAGCTAAATATACATATAATCCCAAGCGTTGTATTTATAATTTAGACTTAGCACCTTACATGGGTAACTAAGCCCACTGTCTAACTTGGATTATGCTTAAGGATTTAAGCAACCTGCAAAAAGAGCATTCACATTTATTTTTAAGCATCCCTTAAGCTTAATCCCCTGCAAAAAACATGATTAGGCTAATATTGGACTATCACCCACAACCTAAAATAATACATCTTAAACAAAACATACATCACATCATACACCATCTAACTTAGAGCTAGAAGTGGTGACTTAATTCTAATGTGTGTATTAAGGCTTGTGTGGTAAGTCTTGTTAGGCATTCGTGTTGTATTTTCTAAGTGTAGAAGGAATCAATTTAACATGAATGGTTGATTTCACTTGAAGTAGTTTAATTGATTTGAGAATTTTAATTTTTGTTTCCTTTTTTTTCATTTGATTACAACTAAGTGTTATGAAGAGAGGAAAAGAGGATTACCCTCTTTCATCCTACCTTAAGTCACTTTCTTAAGTATATTAATTTGATTTAGTTCTCATTAGTGAATGGCTTATTAAATGATTTAATTAACATTAAGTTTAGATTCACTTTAAATAATCCTATTCAAAATGAAAGGCATCTTAAGATTAATTTAATTGAATTACTACAAGATGACATATATTAAATCATTCCTTTCCATCACATGTAACATGCATATGATTTAATCCTAAGTGTATCTATACATGCAACATATTTTTGCACCCTTAAATTATGAATGTATGTGTATGTTTAGAATTTATATTTTATTTGATTGAATTATTTAAACTTATTAATTTAAAACTTTTTCCAAATTCTTATACAAAAAGGACATGAGAAATTGCTTTTCTTGGACACATGGATGTATACATAAATGAGGGAAAGAAAACCATGCAAGATTGTATATTTTTTTTGATTAAATATATATATATATATATATGTATATATATATATGATATATGTAATATATATATATATATATATATATATATATATATATATATATATATATATATATATATATATACCATTAAAAATATAATAAATATAGAATATAAAAATATCTTTCTTATATATATATACATATATATATAT
This sequence comes from Cymbidium sinense, assembly GCA_021442155.1. Taxonomy (NCBI): domain Eukaryota; kingdom Viridiplantae; phylum Streptophyta; class Magnoliopsida; order Asparagales; family Orchidaceae; genus Cymbidium; species Cymbidium sinense. The sequence goes on along the minus strand of CM038214.1, from coordinate 315,933,158 downwards.
ATATATATATAAATATATCATATATATATATATATATATATAGATGAATTAAGCTCTATCAAATTTTTAATGTTAAAATACAAAAGAATAAAACCAAATATGTATTTATTAAATATAATCAAATAACTCCTTAGCTTTTAAAAGTGTTCTTATGTGACTATATACCCATTACCATTCAATCTATATAAATCAACATATGAAGAGGAGAACTCAACATTCATACACTTAAGCTATAAGCACATGCATTTATGTATTTATAACTAGCATCATAACACATATTATTATTCATTTATAAGCTTGAAAAAACATTTGATTTAATAGTGATAATAGCAACACATATATTAAATAAAATCAACATGCAAGCTTACATGGATAATATTTTACTTGATTTTAAAAGATGGATGCAAGAATTCAAATCACCAAATTTAACATGATTGAAAGAGGACAATCAAATATAAGCATGCGATTCATTCAACCAAACTATTTCTTAAGGAAATTAAATAAGATTATTTAAAGCAAAACAAAGCTTCTTTATTAATTAAGTTTTGGATTTTATTTGATTTAAAGAGGAGAAGAGAAATCATCACTTGTTGTTTTAAACCCATTCCCACATTAGCGATTTTATTTAAGCAAAATGTAATTAAGTTGATTTTATGGGTTAATTAAGTTAACCTTTAATTAGATGAATTAATTATTATTTACATGTCACTTTAAAGTAATTAACGAAATAATTATGAGCCAACATGATATGCATGGAAAATAAACTTGCAATGATCCTAGGAAATAAAAGGGGCCAAATGCAATTAGCTCATGATTAATAGTTAATTTGATTAAGGACTTAATAATTACTCTTATGGTTTTCCCACATGTGTACTAACCATAATTTCATTAAACTCCTTTAGGTTATTAAACACCTAAAGATCTACCCCATGATTTAATTAATTAGTGCGATGTGATTATGATTTCAATTTGATTAAGTTAATTAGTTAAATCTTAATTAATTTCATCTTAAAAGGGTGAAATGAACTTGGGAAAGGGGTCCCAATATTCCTTAGTTCACTTACTGAACAATGATTAATAAACTTAATTAACCAATTTATCATTGTTCATGGGATTAATTAAACATTAATTAACTTAAAGTGTTGTTAAAGTTTAATTAGTCAATTTTCCTAATTAATAGAGCAATAAATCCCAAGAAAATCATAGGTGGTAGAGGTCATCCCATTAAATTAACCCACAAAATTTAGGATTAACTGCTCAAGTAATTAAAGAGTAATTAACCTAATTAATTTTGTAATTAAACTTTAATTACTATTCAAAATTAGTTTAGATCATTTTAATTAATTTTCATAAAATACCTTTAAAATGAGTATTTATTTGTAATTTTTTCTATGATTTTTCATGATTTTTTAGAAGTTTTAGCCATTAAAATGATTAATTAAGCCTAATCATTGGCGCCACATGGCGCCGGCTTCGCTTCCACATGGCACCACAAGATTGGCTACTAAAAACTTATCTGACTGAGCACCTATGCGGTGGTGGCGGACATGCTTTCTTGTCTGTCGTCCGAACTCTATGATTAATCACATAGCTTAATAGGATTAATTCTAATCGATCTAGTGGATATAATCACGACCGTCCATTCTGATCATGTGAAATGGATGGTGCATGATCTAACATCATGTGAGTGAGAAAGAATGGAGGTTGTCTACCATTACTCTCTTGATATGAGCTTACTAGAGCTCAGATCAACTCTAAAAGGATCCCACACCTTCAAGATATCATTCAGAGGGGATCCAATGGTCAAGATCACAAGAGATGCAAGTCTTCTTCAAAAACTTGCAACCTTTTTTTGCCAAAGGATTAGTTTTGGAGGCATACCTTGCTAGAACTCAAGATCGATAGCTCAAATGATTGAGAAAGCTTCATCTAGTAGAGACAAAGTCCTATTGAGTAGCAATTGGATGAATTCCTTGATGTTCACTCGGAAGGCCATGAATCGATGATTTGGAGCTCATCTTTAATCAAAGTCCCACCTATGGTGCTCAAGAAGCTTGTGAGATGATTTGTTATTTCTTGATGAGGCCCAAGGAAGGTGCGTACAAAGTTAATTTTAGTTTGATGGAGAAATGGGGAAGTTAGATCAAAAATGGGAGTGTCCTATTTCAGGATAGACTGGAATGGAATTGTTTGATCGAGGAACTTGCTTGGGAGCTTAGGGAATGGCTCTAAAGGCTCATCTTGGGTAGCTAGGGATCTAAAGAATGATTTTTGTGTGTGTTTGAGTGGAAATGAGGGGGTGTATACCCCTTTTCATCTTGATCAGGTAGTGGGATCGGGTTTGGCTTCTAATGGTAGTCCGACCATCTCAGAGTCGTGGGTGAGAGGAGATAAGTTGGCTGACATGGTTGGTTGAAGGTTTGGAGGTAGCTACCAAGGAGAAATCATGGCTTCAATGGGGAGGGAGGTGATTTCACCTTTCATGGGTCATGGTGACCCAACCACTGTTGGGGAGGTTGGGTAGTGTCTAGGTACTGGGTGGACCATTGGGAGAGTACAAGTGGCCAAGGAATGAAATGACCACTTACATGAGCAATTTGTCTCATGTGATGCCCTTGACCAAGGTTAGAATGATCATTTAGCATTGGATTTGATTTGGGCAGATTTGAAATGAGCCAAAAGTGGGTTAGCCTAAATTTCAAGTAAATTGGAGTTGATTTGGTTTGGTTTGGCTCAATTTGACTCATTTAGGTCAAATTGGGTTAGGTTGGGTCAAGTTGACCAATTGGTCAAATTGGATCAAACTAAGGGTTGGGTCAAGTTCATATGATCATTTGGGATGTTTTGGTTCAATTGGTTTGGTTTATTTTGGCTTAGATTTGATTTTGGCTCATTTGAATTCATTTGGGTCAAATCGATTAAGTTGGCCAATTTGACCAATTTGGCCAAATTGGCTTGGGTGTTGGTTTGGGTTTAGTTGACAAATTAAAGATTATTGTAGGCTTTGGTTTCAATTAATTTGGATTTGTTTTTGATTTAGACCATATTAAAGACTTAGATCAATTTAGGCTAAGTAGGTCAATTGGGTTCAATTGAGTCAAATCATAGCTTTGGTTAAGTTTAACAATCAATTTGGAATGAACATGATCCATTGGTTGTAATCAACTTGGTTTATATTTTGATTTGACCCAATTTGTTCTTTTAAGTCAATTTGGGTCAACTTGAGTCAAGAGGGCCAATTGGGGTTAGTTTGAGTCAATTGAAGGTCAAGTCATATTCAAATATTGATTTAGATTTGGTATGAATCGTTGGTTTCAAGGGATTTGGCTGAGGTTATAATTTGGCTAGTTTGGGTTCATATGGGTTGACTTGGTCAATGTTGACCTTACTTTTGGAGTGAGCTCTCAACTTCTCCATCTTATACATTGGACTCTAGACATAAGAGTTCTTAGTCTTGAGACACTTCTAGTGACTAGGTGAACACTTAACCATACAGAATTGAAGGGTTTATCATAGAATTAGTGCATTAGGGATTTAAGGCAACAACTTACCCCAGCTCAAATCTAGCCCATGTATACTCTTTCAAACCAATCCAAATCAAATCTCAAATCAAATATCAAATCAATCCCAACTCAATTGATTTTCTCAAATCTCAAATCAATCCCAACTCAATTGAATGATTCAAATCCAAAATCAATTCCAAATCCAACTCCAATTCTAGATGATTGAAACCCATGATCAATTCCAAATCCACCTTAAGCCTTATGAATCACATCCATAAACTTTGCCAAACCCTTCAAGTCAAACCAAAGCCAAGTGTTTTCATTATAAGTCACTTATTCAATCACATGTATTCACAATTATAAATGATATTTGCATTCAAATCATCTAAAACAAATGAATATAAATCAAACCAAATCAAAACCCCCTTTTCAAACTTTTTTACCTACCTTAGCCAAATTCACAATCAAATCACTCCTAATTCAAATGATTCTCTCATGGATCATTTATACTTTCATTTGTCTTCATAAATATAAATGAAATATACATTCAAATGGCCAAAATCAAATCGATATAAATTCAAAACTCAAATCCAAACCCAATTTATATCCTTTAAGCTAATTTCTTGGATTTAGCAAAATCATTCTCACATCAATCCAAACCCTTAGCTTTTCTCTTCAAAGAATCACTCCTTCAATCACATGCCCAAATATAAACATAAACTATAATAACCAAGCCAAAATCAAACTAACCCAAGTCAAACCCATGTTCATCCTTTTGACTTGAAATTATCAAATGAACCAAAACCCATTTGACTCCAAACTAGTTGCAATTGGATTTATATTTCCACCATAAGTCCATATGTGAGTTTAACCAAACTTGAATCAAGCCATGATCAAGCAAATTCACCCTTTTAGGTCCACTTGACCCAAAGTAGCCTAAAGACCCTTTCTAAACCAAGTTCTAATCCAACCTGAATTGGGTTGAACCAAGGCCACCCTAGCCTCACATTGTGATCAACAATCATCCTAGAATGATCAATCACTCAAATTGGGTCAAACTAAGTCAAACCTAGCTTTTGACAAGTCAACACTTAGCCCAAATGAGACTAAACAAGCCAAAATTTGTGAACCAAATTGATTGAAACTATTGATCTAAACAAATCCATAATCAATTATTAAACATGACCAGCTCTCACTTGAGCTAGACCAAACCCAATTGGCCTCCAGCCAAGTTGACCCAAATTGACCTAAAAAAGCTAAAATGGGTCAAATCTTGATCTAAGCCAAATTAATTGCAACCAATGGGTCAAATTCATTCCAAATTGATTGTTGAACTTGACCAAAGCTTCAATTGACCAATTAAAGCCAACTAGCCCAATTGACCATGAACCCAACTTAAAAGGTCAAATCAACTTGATATCAAACCAAATCAGAATTGATTGAAACCAAAGCTTACAATACATTTGAAATGATCAACTAAGCCTAAACCAACCATGGCTAACAATTGGGTCAAATGGGTCAAATTTGTTAGCTTGACCCATTTGAATGAATCTAAATGAACCAAAAATATAAACCACATTAAACCAAACCAATGATACCCATAGGCTCAAATGATCATTTGAACTTGACCTAACCCATGGTTAGAACCAATTTGACCAATTGGTCCTAACCAATTTGACCCAACTTGACCCAAATGGATCAAATTGAGCCAAATCAAATCAAATGAACTCCAAATCACTTGAAATTTGGCCCAACCCATTTTTAAATCATTTCAAATTTGCCTAAATAAAATTCATAGCCAAATGACCACTTTGCCCTTGGGTAAAAGGGTATCCCATGACCAAATTTACTTGGAATTTGGCCATTCCTTTCCCAAGGCCACTTGACACCCATCTATTGGTCCACATGAGCCCCAAGGAGGGTGGTGAACATGACCCTATAAGTTTGGGTTAGCCATGACCCACGGAGAGGTCAAACCAACCTCCCTAATTACCCTTGAACACTTGGCTCACCAAATCCACTCACTAATCACATGGGTAGCCACTCCTCACTCCTCCACCTAAAATGACCAATGTGGGATGTTTTCCAGCTAAAAATGATCAGCCAATCCAAGCCATTGAGCCAAAATTGCAAATAAGCCATACACCATCCAATCCAAGGGCGGAGATATACCCCCTCATTCTCACTCAAAGAGATTTATTCCTCATAGCTCGAGAAGTCTAATCAGCCTCCCCAAGCTTTTCCAAGCCTTTCCTGAGCTTCCTTGCTTTTTGTTTCTCAATTTTACTTAAAACTAGAATAGGGGAGATCAATCTTGAGCTAAACTCACTCAATCCACAACCCAAGTTCAACTAACCTTGCACACACCATCCTTGGATCAAGGCGAGCTAAAATGAATCGAATCTCGAGCTTCTTGATGATCGAAACTGGGAGTTTGATAGAAGGCTTGTGTCATGGATTGGTCTTTGAACTAACTACATCGAATCAAAGCTGAGCTCAAGGGCTTTGTTTCATCCAAACAAAGCTTTCTCTGTTGGGCTGGTCACAATCTCACAGGTATGCCATTGAAACAAACCAGAAAAATTTGCTTAGTCCTTTGTGAAGGAAATTGTTATGTGATGCAATCTCCACCATTAGATGTGTTTCTTGTGCTTCCTCGAAGGTGTTAATTTGAGCTCCATTCAATTGGGTGAGCTGGATGGAGATGATCGATGGATGCCATCCATTTCTCACCGCTTAGGAGGAGACAGATCACGGACCATCCATTTCGCATGATCGAATGGATGGTCCTCATCAAATCACACTTTTGATCTCTCTGATTTCCTCCTAACTCATGGGATTAATCTCGACCATCCGATCTTTGATCGAATGACCCACAAAGAAAGTTCGTCTACTGCCAGCTGACTCAACTGATGAATGTGATAACTTAAATAATCAATCCCATTGACATGCGTGTGTTGCATTTGCCATGATAGAGGAGTTTAATTAGCTTAATTAATCTAATTTTAATGGTGAAACTTCCAAAATTCACAACTAATTGTAGATAAAACCAAAAATACAAATAAATACTCATTTTACAGGTAATTCAGAGGAGAATAATAAAAAATTAAAATCAAATAATTTTGAATAGTGGTTTTGACTCAATTTGGGTGTTATTAGAATTATAATTAAGCTAATTACTCTCTAATTACTCTAATAATTAATTCCAAACTCTCTAAGATTGATTAGTGGGATGACCTCTACCTCCCATACTTTTTTTAGAATTTGTTGCTTGATTAATTAGGAGAATTGCTTGTTTCATTCTTAATCCCTCTCTTAATTAATTAAATGATTAATTATGTTAAATATGAATCCATTAATTAAGTTGGTGATCATTATGAAATAGTGAATGAACATAAGGAATGATATTAGGACCTCTTTTCCAATCTTTTCCCTTAAGTTTATTTCATTTGGATAACATTTAATCAATTTGCAACTAATTTATGGCTTAATCACTTCATTAAATAGTTTAATTAATCAAACTCAAAACCAAATCATTCTAGAACTCAATCATTCAATTCTTGGGTAGATTCTTGGGTGTTCAATAACCAAGAGAATTCCAAGGAAATTATAATCAAACTACATGTGTAGGAGGGTTATAAAAGTACTTAATCAAACCCTTTAGCTTAATTAACCAATAATTGTGAGCTATTTGCATTAGGCACCTTCATTTCCTAGGTGCATTGCTAATTTAATTTCCATGTGGTTGCATATCATATGTTGGCCCATAATTACTTGGATAATTATGTTAAATGTATAGTAGGTAATTAAGAAAGAAGACCCCTAGCATTTAATACAATTATAATTATTCTTTCATATTCGGTTGTATAAGGATAGAGCCTACCCATCTTTTCTCTCTTTGGGTTGTATGTAGACTTATTTTATTCTTTTAGGATAGTTTATATAATTGCTTGATGATATGTTTACATTGTTCATTAAGATGACTTGCTTTAATGTGTGGCTTGGAATGATTATCTTAGGATAAAAATAACTTTTCTACCAAATGAGTTATAACTAAATTTTAAATAACTCAAAACCTCATGTAAAATATAATAATTAGATTTAGCAACTTAGCTATATGGTTGTATGTTTCACTTCATGCATGCATATTCTTCTCTCTTGAACATGAAGGATCTCCATCCTTACGATAAAGGAATGCTTGACTTTGAGGGCATCCCTTGTGGTGGAGAACACCTTCTTAAGCTAATTTGACCCATAACCTATTTAGTCATGCCTTTAGGCATAAGAAATCTAAAAATCAAAATAATGTGTAAAATGAAATAAAATTTGAAAAGATTTTGCATCTATATATTAAGTCATATGCTTATACCATTTCTAGTCTCTTAGGAAGTGTGTTTAGGACTTTAGTGCATTTAGTTAAATAACTACTAGTCTATGATTCATAAAGTAGACTACATAGTTTTAAAATCATTGGAGTTAGTTGGCGGCCACTCTAGGCAATTATAAGTCTAGAAGTTAGACAATTTATTCTCTCTTGTGGAGGTAAACCCTTATTTATGTCCACATCCTTAGATTTGGGTAGTGCTTTGGCTGTCTAAACTCCCAGATTTGGATCATAGCTACTTCCAATGGCATAAATCTTCACCTCTTGACATTAACCTTGTGTTGGTGGATTATAAAGCCATAGTAATCTAATTAAATTTCAACTCAAAACATATAAATCTCCTCAATCAAACTATAAATCAACCATGGGATTGATTGATGCTCACTAAAAAATAAAATAAAAAAAAACTAAACTAAAAAATAAACCTAAACCTAAACCTTAGAAATAAACTAAAATATAAAACCTAAACTAAAATAAATACACCTAAAATAAATAATCTTAACTAAATAAAAATAAAAATAAACCTAAATTAAAAAATTAAATAAACTAAATAAACATAAACCTACACCTTTACTTAATTAAAAAAATAATAATATAAAAAATAAAATCTGACTAAACTTACCTTAAAACCAAAAAACTCACAAACCCACAACTTTGACTCTAAACCACAAACCTAAAATACTCCCTACCTGAGCCTAAAAAACCCAAAAACCTATACCCTATAGATGGGCTTCGCTTACCATGAGATGGGCCCATCCACCACCCAACTAAATCTAATAAAATACCAACCCAACTTGCCTAATCTATCCTCATGACCTATCTACCTATATGAGCCAAACATAAATCTATATTAAAATGAAACAAAGAAGATATTAATAAATAATAAAAACTACTAAAAATAAGATAAACATATCCTAATAAAATAAAAGATAAATAAATACCTAATTAAAAGATAAAATAAAAATAAAAACCATGTTTAGAAACCCTAAATTCAAATACTAATATAAAAATAAAATACAAACTAACTAAAATAAATAAAACCAAAACCTAAATCTAATATAAACTAAACTAACTAAACTAAATAAAATAAGATAACTAAAATACCATAAACTACTAAAAATAATAAAATAAAACCAAGATAAAACCACAAATAAACCTAAAATAAAATAAAAATAAAATAACCTAAAAAATAAAATAAAGAAAACTCAATTTAAAATACCTAAAACAAACCTAAACCTAAAATAAACTAAAATAAAATAAACTAAAGATTAATAGGCTATAAGAAATAAACTTATTTAAATTAAAATAAAAAAAATAAACATGTAAAATAAAATAAAATAACAACAATATGTTAAAATAAACTAAATGAAGCGAGAAATGTGGGTCGACTTTGTTCTCTTGTAAAAAAAACTAAAAACTCTAAAATTTACCCTAGGCACAAATAGCCCTAAGTATAGCCCTCCCTAAAATGAAATATTAAAAACTATCCAATACCTATATAAATGACCCACATAAAATAAAACCACTATACTTACACTCACCCACTTTAAACTCTACTAAAAATACTACAAATACCAAAATAAAATATAATAAATTTAAAAATATATAATAAATGTAATAAAATCATACTAACACCTACATCCTCAAGAAATAAATGATATTAATAAAATAATAAAATTTTGATAAAATAACCCCAAAATAAAAATGATTACTAAATAAACCAAATTTAAATAATAACCAAGATAAACCTAAAATGTAAAATAAACCTACCCTATAAAACCTAACCTAAAATAAATAAATAAACCTAAACTTAAAATAATAAACTAAACTAAAATAAATAAAACCACTAAATCAAATAAATTAAACTACACAAATCTAAATAAAATATAATCAGTAAATAAGCTGAACTAAAATAAAACCTAAAAATAAACCTAAAATAAAACACAACCTAAACCTAAAATAAAATATTCTAAACTAAACTAAATAAAGATAACTGACTAAAATAAAAAATAAAATAAAACTCAACTAAAATACTAAACCAAAACCTAAACTAAAAAATAACTAAAATAAAAACAAGAAATAAATAAACCAAAAAAAGTAAACTAAATAAGAAACACCTAAATAAATAAAATCTAAATAAAATAAAATAGATGATGAAAATAAATAAAATAAACAATATCTTAAATAAACCTAACTATGGGTTTGTAATTTAAAAAAAACTAAACCTAAATCTTAAAAATGACCCTAAACCCAAACCCTAATTGATCTGGGACCAAACCCAAACTAAATAAAAACCTAAACTTTATTTTAACTAAACTAAAAATAATCCTAAATAAAAATAAAAAATAAAGTAAACTAAAATAAATAAAAAAATATACTAAATATACTAAATAATCCTAAACTTACTCATTTACTTAATTTAAAAAAAAACATTAAACTCTAAATCAACACTAATGACAAACCATAAAATCCAAACCCTGAAATTAACTAAAATGAAACCTTTAAAACTAAAACCTAAAATCAGGCTTTAAACCACATCCTAAATTCTAAAATAATTTTTAAAACTAACATAAAACTAAATCAGATGAAAACTAACTCTCAATGGAATCTAACCCCCTAAACTATCTGTACCCAGGCCACTGAGGCATGGGCTCTAAACACCTTATCTTTATACCACTAACCTTATATGGGCCACTATCTCCACCTACTCCACTAAAACTACTATTCTTTAAAACTTAATAATAGATAAACCAAACCTATAAAATAAAAACTAACCTACATCTAACCTATGCTGACCTAAATAAATAAAATAATATTCTAAAATAAATAATCTACTCTACTAAAAAATAAAGATACTATAAGAACTAGATAAAATAAAAATGCTAAATAAAAATAAAATAAAATAAGATAAAATAAAAACTAAAAAAAACTAGGCAAATATAAAAATTAAAAAAAAAACCTAAACTAAACTAAAAAAATCCCTAAATGAAATAAATAAATAATTAAACTAAATCAAAACTAAAAAATAAACTAAAATAATATAAAACCTAAACCTAAACTTAAAATAAACTAATCAAACCCTAGTAAATAAAATAAAATAAACAGAAAATAAACCTAAACATAGCTAAAAATAAACTAGTAAACCAAATAAAAACCTAAAACCAACAAAATAAAAATAAAATAAAATAAAATAAACTAAAATCGTAAACCCAAACCTAACCAAAAAAAAATAAATGAAAATAAAACCAAACTAAATAAATAAACCTAAAATAAACAAACTAAACTAAATAAAATGATTAGCCCATGTTCACCTTCTCAAACCAAACATCAAATTTATTTCACATCAAATTCAAATCAAATCAAAAATTCCAAAACCAAATGATTGAAGCCATGATCAAATCAAACTTGAAACTTCAATATGATCCCACAGACTTTTGCCAAATCTTAATCTAAATCAATCCAAAATCAATTAATTTTCTCATTCAATTTATATCTTCATCATCTTCCAAAATAAATCAAATCTACATTCAAATGATCAAAACTAAAAAAAACTAAATCAAATTAAATCAAAACCCTTCCAAGCAATACATCCATGGACTTAGCCAAATCTTAATCCAAATCAAGTCAAACACAATTGATTTTCTCACAAATAAATCATGTTTTCAATCATCTTCACAAATTTATGAAATATACATTTAAATCATCAAAATTAAATCAAACCAAATCAAAATCCAAACTTAAGCCACATGAATCAACTCCATGGACTTAGCCAAATTCCTTCATTCCAAAACCCAAATTCAATTGATTTTCTCATAAATCAATCATACCTTCAATCATATTCACAAATTTAAATGAAATCTACAATCATCAAGCCAAATAAAAATCAACTAAAATCAAACCCAACTTGACCCTTTTGACTTGAAATGTTCAAATGAACCAAAACCCATTTGAACTAAGCCATTACATTGATATATTAATCCAAAATCCATATATAAACTCAACTAAATCAAACCAACTAAACCCAATTGGTCCACTTGACCCAAAGTGGCCAATTGACCTATTTGAGCCAAGTTCTAATCTACCCAAATTAGGATTGAACCAAGCCCATCAAAACCTCCTATCATGATTGTTGATCACCTAGGTTGATTAATTTTTTCATAAATTAGGTCAAACCAAGTCAACTTGATCATTTTACCAAGTCAACCCCTTAACTCATATGGACCCAAACTAGCCAAATTATAACCTTAGATTCAAACCAATGATCATACCAAATCAAAATCAATATTTGAATATGACTTGACCTTCAATTGAGTGAAAATAAACCCATTAGCCTTATTGACCCAAATTGACCTAAAGACCAAATTGGGTCAAATAAAATATAAACCAAATTGATTGCAACCAATGGCTCAAGTTCATTCCAAATTGATTGTGAACTTGACCATTGATTGGACCCAAACAATTGACCTACTTAGCCCAAATTGACCTAAATGTTAAAGTTGGCTAAATAAAACCAAATCCATTGAAATCAAAGCCTACAATAATCTTCTATTGGTCAACTAAACCAAAACCAACACCAACTAAGCCAATTTGGCCAATTTGGTCAAATTAGTCAACAACCCATTTGACTCCTGAATTCAAATGAGCCAAAATCAAATCTAAGCCAAACTAAACCAAACCAATTGATCCAAAACATCCCAAATGATCATATAAACTTGACCCTTGGTTTGACCCAATTTGACCAATTAGTCAACTTGACCCAATTTGACCTAAATGAGTCAAATTGAGCCAAACCAACCAAATCAACTCCAATTGACTTGAAATTTGGCTAACCACTTTTGGCTCATATAAATATATCCAAATCAAATCAATGCCAAATGATCATTCTACTCTTGGGCAAGGGCATCACATGAGGCAAATCACCCATGTAAGTGATCATTTTTATTCCTTGGCCACATGGTACTCTCCCAATGGTCCACTTAGGACCTAGGACACTGCCCAACCTGACCCAAGGGGAGGTTGGGTTGGACATGACCCATGGGAGGTGAAATCATCTCACTCTCCAGATTGGAGCATTTGAAACCCATAGAACACACATGATTTTTTTTTAGCAACCACCTTCACACCTTCAACCAACCAAGCCGAGCCAACTCACCTCCTCTGCCACTACTCTAAGATGGTTGGATGACCACAGCCAAACTTCGATCCCATCCAATCAAGATGAAGGTGGTATACACCCCTCATTTCCACTCAAACACATACAAAAATCATTTCCCTACCCAAGTTGATCACTGAGCCATTCCAGCTAGCTCATTCTTGATTGAAAATCCCATTCTCATCGTCCCAAAATAGGATACTCCCATTTTTTAACTTCTCTATTTCTCCATCAAACTCAAATTAACTTTGCACGCACCTTCCCTATGCCTCATCGAGCAAGAATGAATCATCTCCGAAGCTTCCCGAGCACTAGAGGTGAGATTTTGATCAAAGCTGAGCTCTAAATCATCGATTCATGGCCTTTCAAGTGAATGTTAAGGAATTGATCCAATTGCTACTCAACAGGGCTTCATCTCCACTAGATGAAGCTTCCTTAATCATTCGAGCTACCGATCTTAAGCTATGATGAGGTATGCTTCCGAAATTGATCCTTAGGAAAAAATGGGTTGGAGCTTTTGAAGAAAACTTGCATCTCTTATCTTGATTTATTGGATCCCCTCCAATCAATGTCGTGATGGTGTGAGATCCTTTTGGAGTTGATTTGAGCTCGAGTAAGCTCAGATCAAGTGAGCAATGGCAGATGTACTCCATTCTCCCTCACTTGCATGACGTTAGATCACGTATCATCTATTCTGCATGTTCAAATGGCGTTGATGATTAGATCACTAGATTGATCTAATTTTATCCTTATTGTGGGATTAATCATGGATCTTGATCTTAGATAGGCGGTGAAAGAAAGCGTCCGTCCGCCATGCGAGCGAGTATAAGTTTTAAGTAGCTAAACCCGCGGTGCCATGTTAAAAGTGCACCGCATCAGTGTGCCACGCGGTGCCAATAAGATTAGGAAATTAGGCTTAATTAATCATTTTTAATGGTTGAAACTTCTAAAATTCTTTAAAAATCAAAGAGAAATAAAAAAATACAAATAAATACTCATTTTAAAGTATTTTTTAGAGGATAATTTAAAATGATCTTAACTAATTTTGAATATTAAAGTTTATTTACAAAATTTATTAGTTTAATTACTCCTTAATTACTTGAGAATTTAATCTTAAATTTTATGGGTTAATTTAATGGGATGACCTCTGCCTCCCATGATTTTCTTGGGATTTATTGCTCACTTAATTATGAAAATTGACTAATTAAACCTTAACTACTTTTAAGTTAATTAATGATTAATTAATCCCATTAATAATAAATTAGTTAATTAAGTTTATTCATTATTCAATAGTAAGTGAACTAAGGAATAGGGTTGAGACCCCTTTCCCTAAGTTCATTTTAATTAAGATTTAAGATTTAATTTAATCACTTAATCAAATTGAAATCATAATCACATTATACCTTAATTAATTAAATCATGGGGTAAATCTTTGGGTGTTTAATAACCTAAGAGTTTAATGAAAATTATGGTTAGTCCACATGTGTGGGGAAAATAATTAAGTCCCTTAATCTAATTAACTATTAATCATGAGCCAATTGCATTAGGCCCCTTTTTATTTCTTAGGATCATTGCAAGTTTAATTTCTATGCATATCATGTTGGCTCAAAATTATTTAGTTAATTACTTTAAGGTGACATACGTAAGGGTAATTCTTTCATCTAATTAAGGGTTCAACTTAATTAACCCATAAAATCAACTTAATTACATTTCTTAAATTAAATCAAATCACTAATGTGGGAATGGGTTTAAAATAGCAAGTGATGATTTCTCTTCTCCTCTTTAAATCAAATCAAATCAAAACTTAATTAATAAAGAAGCTTTGGTTTTACTTTAAATAATCTTATTTGATTTGATTGTCCTTAAGAACTAGTTTGGTTGAATGAATCACATGCTTATATTTGATTGTCCTCTTTCCAATCATGTTAAATTTGGTATGTCATTTGAATTCATGCATCCATCTTTTTAAATCAAGTAAAATAAAATGGATTTCTTTATGTAAGCT
This sequence comes from Cymbidium sinense, assembly GCA_021442155.1. Classification (NCBI taxonomy): domain Eukaryota; kingdom Viridiplantae; phylum Streptophyta; class Magnoliopsida; order Asparagales; family Orchidaceae; genus Cymbidium; species Cymbidium sinense. The sequence goes on along the minus strand of CM038214.1, from coordinate 315,918,114 downwards.
TGCATGTGTTGATTTAATTTAATATATATGTGGCTATTATTACTATTAAATCCAAATGTATATTTTCAAAAGCTTATAAATGAATAATAATATGTGTTATGATGTTAGTTATAAATACATAAGAAATGCATGTGCTTATAGCTTAAGTGTATGAATGTTGAGTTCTCTTTCCTCTATTCATGTGTTGATTTATATAAGATTGAATGGTAATGGGTATATAGTGGACATCCGGAACGAGGCTTTAGCTAGCCCCAAAGGTCATTTGATTACCTCACTTGGTTTAACAATGACAGCGTACCCATTTGATTTCATTCTTATGTATTTCAACATTAGAATTTGGATAGAGTTTTAATTCATATATATAATGATTCAATCAAAAAATACAATCTTTGCATTATTTTCTTTCTCATTTATGTATACATCCATGTGTGTCCAAGAAAGGCAAGTATATAGTTTGGACATCCCGGGGATATGAGGCTTTAGTTAGCCCCAAGGAGGTCATTTGATTACCTCACTTCCTAGTTTAACAATGACACATACTTTCTATATCTTTGTACATGTATATGTATATGTGATTAGTGAATGAAAATCCCATTTTACATTAAAATTGCATGCATTCATAATTGACTAAGTGGTTGAATTAATTAGCCATATGATTTGGAGCTTACTTCTATGTTCATGTATACTAATTTACATATGTTTGAATGCAAATGGGTATATAGTCTGGACATCCCACGAGAATATGAGGCTTTAGCTAGCTAAGGAGGTCATTTGATTACCTCACTTCTGGTTTAACAATGGCACATGCCTATTTAATTTCATTCTTATGTCATTTTGTATAAGAATTTGGATAAAGTTTTAAATTAATATGTTTAAATAATTCAATCAAATAAAATATAAATTCTAAACATACACATACATTCATCATTTAAGTGTGCTAAAATATGTTGCATGTATAGATACACTTAGGATTAAATCATAAGCATGTTACATGTGATGGAAAGGATTGATTTAATATATGTCATGTAATTCAATTAAATTAATCTTAAGATGCCTTTCATTTTGAATAGGATTATTTAAAGTGAACCTAAACTTAGGATTAATTAAATCATTTAATAAGCCATTCACTAAAGAGAACTAAATCAAATTAATATACTTTAGAAAGTGACTTAAGGGATGAAAGGGCAATCCTCTTTTCCTCTCTTTATACCACTTAGTTGTTAAGTGTAATCAAATGAAACAAAAAAACACAAATTAAAATTCTCAAATCAATTAAACTACTTCAAGTGAAATCAACCTTTCATGTTAAATTGAATCTTCTACACATAGAAATACAACACTAATAACAAGACTTACCACACAAGCCTTAATACACACATTAGAATTAAGTCACCACTTCTAGCTCTAAGTTAGGATGATTTATGTTGTGATGTTTGTTTTCTTTCATGATTATTATTTTAGATTGGATGTTAGGGTGTATGCTTCATAGACTAGATGATAGCCAATATTAATAATCATGTTCTCTAGGTGATTATGCTTAAGGAATGATTAAAAATAAATGTGAATGCTCTTTTTACAAGTTTCTTAAATCCTTAAGCATAATCCAAGTTAGGATTGGTAGGCTTAGTTACCCTTTTATAGGGTGCTAAGTCTAAATTATAAATACAACAGCTTGGGATTATTTGTATATTTAGCTAACCTTCATTTTGCAAGTGTATTTAGATTTACTTTTCCACATAAGTATAATTTATATAATAGGAATTAGGATTAGTGCTATGGGGGATTAGGATGAGCAATGGCCAGAAGGCTTTGTCCTAAGGTGCCTTGTGATGCCTTCGAAGCAAGCACCATCCAAATCAAGGAAGGAACCAAATCAAAAATGGAGATATGAGGAAAGAAGACCCCCATAGAATTTAATACAATTATAATTATTCTTTCATATTCTAGGTTGTATAAGCGTAGAGCTTGGCTACCCATCTTTTGTCTCTTCGAGTTGTACGATACTACCCGACCTCACCATCCTTTTATTATTTTAAGATAGTTTATATAATTATTTGATATTATGTTTACATTGTGCATTAGGATGGCATGTTTTCATAGTTTCTTAAATGATTGATGCTTTAATGTGTGGCTTGGATGATTAGGCTCTTAGGATAAAATAACTTTTCCCAATCATAAACTAAAATTTTAAACAACTCATAACCTCATCATAAAGCCTAAGAAATAAATAAGATAATTAAAAGACTTAGCAACCCTTACATGGATGTATGTTTCACATCATGCATGCATATTCTTTCTCTCTTGAACATGAAGGATCTCCATCCTTGCATGATAAATGCTTGTGAGGGCATCCCTTGTAGTGGAGAACACCTTCTTCATTTGACCCATAACTTATTTCATCATGCATTTAGCATAAGAAATCCTAAAGCTTATGTCAAAAATGTGTCTAAAATGAAATAAAATTTGAAAAGATTTTCATCTATAGATTAAGTCATATGCTCATACCACTCATGCTCTAGTCTCTTAGGAGTGTGTTTATGACTTTAGTCTCTTTCTAATTAAATACCTTAGCTATCTTACAATTCATAAGGCAACTACATGGTTTTAAAATTATAGGAGGTTAGTTGGTGACTTTGAGTTATAAGTCAAAAGTCGGACAATTTATTCTCTCTTGTGGAGGTAAACCCTTATGTCCACTGTCAAATTTAGGTCATGCTAAAGCTCCCTAGATTTAGGATCAGAAGTATTTCTTGACTACGAGCATAAATCCTCACCTCTTAAGCATTCCCACAACCCCTTGGTTGATTATAAAAAATCTAATTAAATTTCAACTCAAAATATATAAATCTCCTCAACTTCAAAATTATAAAGCCCAACCATTGGAATGCTCACTAGGCTTCTAGTATCATGAGCATTTTACTTATTTTTTTGGATTCCAAAATAAGTCTTCTCTTGAGCTTTCCCAATTGATTTTCCAAATAATCTTTTGATAATCTAACCTTGAAATCTTTGGAGATGATAATTGTCTACTTTAATTGAGTATTCTTAAGAAATTTCATTTCTAAGATGTAGTTAACTATGGAAGCTTGCCTATGGAACTTAAGAACCTAGTTTAATATAAACCTTTTATTCATCCATGTAAAGTAGGAGAAAAATCTCATACAAAAACCCATCATGCCTTAGAGTCCTTACATGATTAGGTTCATTGTAGGGTGATGCCTCTATCTTTTGAGATAATACATCATTCCTCAATGTTATACTCAATCACCTCATAAAGTACCCCTACATCCAAAATAAACACCACAAGGCCCTCTCGCCTTGTTCATTGAATCCTCTCAACATCATCCTTTCTTTTTTTTAGAGTTTGGAGATGTCGATCCTCAACTAGTCAAGGGTTCTTAGACTCATAATGTTGATTGATACTGGTCAATTAATAAAACTTCTGGATAGTTTGTACACCAACATCCATTATAATGTAAAGGCGGTTGTGCTTAATCATCACTAAAGTAAGTCTTCATCATAACTCTAAGATGTCCTTGAGGTGGAATTCCTTCTCTTTAGTGGTGTTGAGCTAAGCATATCTCTAGATCAAGTAAGAAATTAGAGATTTTCTCATCTCTTTGGATAAGACAAGGGCATCATATGTAACTTATGAAAACTTAAACTAAAAATAAAACCTAAATAAAATAAAACTAAATAAAACCAAAACCTAAAAATAAACTTAAAATAAAACCTAATAAATAAAAAATAAAACATAAACCCTAAACTTAAAAAAACCTTAACAAAATAAACAAAATAAAATAAACTAAACTAGAATAAACTAAATTAAAAAAACAAAACCTAAACCTAAACCTAAAGGGATAAAATAAAATAAAGTAAAATAAACCTACTAAAATAAAAAAAAACTTAAAAATTAACCAAAGTAAAATCTAAAACCAAATAAGAAAATAAAATAAAACTTAAAATAAAAATAAAAAATAAAACCTAAAAAAAAAAATTAAATAAAAATAAAACTAAATTAAAAATAAACATAACCTAACCTAAACCTAAAAATAAGTAAAATAAAAAAAAACTAAACTAAAATAAATAAATAAAAAACAAATAAAGATGTAAAATAAAATAAGATAAAATCTAAATAAAAAATAGCTAAAATAAACTAAAATAAATAAAAAATTTACTAAAATAAAACCCAAATCTGGGTTTGTAATTTTTTTAAAACACCCTAAATTAAACCCTAAAATAAATCTTAAGCTTAAACCCAAACCCTAAATAATAAATCTTGCTTAAAATAGCCTAAGCCTACCCCTTTAAATACAAAACTATGGCTAAACCACAAACCTTAAACCCAAAGCTGGCACTAGGCCTAGGCCACAAATATAGTTAAATACTGGCCACACTAAAACTAAACCCTAACTGGGCTTAGCCACTAAATAGAGGCCACCCAAACACAGGCCCAAAAGACAAACCTCTACCCTAGCCTAAATAAATAGGCTTAATACAAAAGAGAAAAAACTTGGATAAAATAAAAAATAAAATAAACAAAAAAACTTAAATATGATAAGATAAATAAAATAAAAATAAAACTAAACTAACCTACTAAACATAATTAAACAAAATAAAACTAATGAAATAATAAAACCTAAACTAAATTAAAAATAAAATAAATTGAGGATAAAGCTAAATAAAGAGAAAGAGATGTAAAATAAAAAATAATAAACCAATAAAATAATAATAATCCTTCTAAATAAACCTTAAAATAAATAAAAATAACACCTAAATAAAAAAAAAACCTAACTATGTATAAATAAAATATAAATAAATAAAATAAACAAACTAAAACTAAAATAAACTAAACTAAAATAAATAAAACTTAAAACTAATCTAAAATAAATAAACAAACTAAACCTAAGCTAATAAATAAAATAAACTAAAAATAAACTAAACAAAAATAAATAAAATAAAACAAAACTAAAAATAAAATAAAACCTAAAAACATAAAATAAAATAATAAAATAAAAATAAACTAAAAAAAAAAAAAAAATAAATAAACTAAAAATAAAATAAACCTAAAAAAAAACTAAATAAATAAAACTAAATAAAAAGAAAAATAAAAAAACCAAAAGAAATAAAACTAAATAAATAAAAATAAAACATAAAACAAAAATAAAATAAATAAAATAAAATAAAATAAAATAAATAAAAATTAAAATAAAACTAAACAAAATAAAAAAACTAACAAAATATAAACTAAAATAAAATCCAAAATAAAAAACTAAAATAAAATATATAAAAAAAATAAAAAAAAAAAATAAAACTAAAATAAACTAAAAATAAAATAAAACTAGGCTAAAATAAAATAAAATAAAATAAAAACTAAAATAAAACCTAAAAATAAAACTAAAATAAAATCTAAAACTAAACAAATAAATAATAAAGACTGAACTAAACAAAATAAAAAAATATAAAAAATAAAATAAAACTAAATAAACTGAATAAACTAAACAAAACTAAAATAAAAAACCAAAAAAAATAAATAAACCATTAAAATAAAAATAAACTGAAGTAAATAAAATAAAATAAAAAGATAAAATAAAGATAAATAAAAGATAAAACTAAAACTAAAAAAAACTAAAATGTCGGTTTACTTTTTAAAAAAAAAAACCCTAACTAGGCCACTGAATACTAGATCCTAAACTAGGCCACAAACCTGGGACAGCCTGATACAATGTAAATAGAAATAAACCTGGGATCAACCTGAGCACAAGGCCCTAAAGCCAGCCTAAAATAGAGCCCTAAGCTGGCCTAGAGGCCTAATGAATCCAAAGAAAAGGCTGACTACTAAAATTGACCCAAACCAGATTAACCAAACCCAGGCTGAGCTCTAAAGGTTTAAAATAAAATAAATAAACTTAAAATAAATAAATACTAAATAAAAATAAAATAAACCTAAATCATAATAAAATAAAATAAACAAAATAAATACAAAATAAATAAAACTGAAACTCAGTTTAAAAAAAATAAAATAAAATAAAACACAAATCTTAAATGAGCCCTAAAACCAAACTAAATAAAATAAAATAAAATGAACTTAAAATAAATAAAAATAAATAAAAATACTAAAAGATAAACAAAATAAATAAAATAAAATAAATAAATAAAACCTAAAAACCTAAACTAAATAAATAAAATAAAAATAAAAAACTACTAAAATAAAATAAATAAAACTTAATATGCCAAAACTAAATAAACCTAAAAATAAAACTAAAATATATAAAACTAAATAAAATAAAATAATCAAAAAATAACCCTAAACCTAAAATAAACTAAAAATAAACCTAAAATAATAAATATAGGCCAATAAACCCTATAAATAAATAAAATAAACTAAATTAAAGATTAAACTAAAAAATAAAAAAAAATACTAAAACTAAATAAAATAAAACTAAAATATAAAATAAATAATATAAATAAAAACCTAATAAAGATAAAATAAAAACTCCTGGATTATAAGATAAATATAAAAAATAAAATAAAATTATAAAAAAAATAAATCCACTAAAGATAAAATTAATAAAATAAACTTAATAAAGATACTAAAATAAAATAAAATGACTGAGCCTCGGTTTGCTCTTTAAAAGGCCTTACTGAAACTGGGCCAGATCCTCCTAGGCTTAACTCAGCTACTACCAAAAACACCCTAAACCTTACCATAAAACTGATATCACTGGATCCTCCACTGAGCTAGGCCACTGAGCACCTGATCCTGATCTGGGCCTGATCCTGGGCCACCCTAGGCCTGATCAAGCCACAGGCCCTGGGCCCTGGGCCACTACTACTAGGCTCTAAAGTTTAAACTAACTAAATAAATAAGATAAAATAAATAAAAATACTTCATATAAAGAAAATAAGATAAGATAATAATAATCTAAAAAATAATAAAATATCCTATCTGAGCCTGAACTAAGATAACCACAAAACAAAACTAAACTATACACTAAAATAATAAAAAAAACCTAAAATAAAATAAAATAATAAAATAAAATTGACTAGAATAAAAAAATAATAAGATAAAAAAAATATAATAAATAATAAAAAACTTAACTAAACATAAAAACCTAAAAAAAAAACTATATAAAAAACTAAATAAATAAATAAAATGAATTTAAAATAAAATAAAACAAAAAACTAAATAAAATACCTAAATAAAAACTTAATATAAAAATAAAACCTAAACTTTAAAAACCACAAAAATATAAATAAAATAAAATAAACTAATGAGCTAAAATAAAATAACATACTAAAATAAACTAAACCTAAAACTAAACTAAATAAAATAAAATAAAGATAAATAAAGATAAACCTAAAAAAAAAATAAATAAACCTAAACTGATAAAGATTAAAAGATAACTAAAAGAATAAAATAAAAATCAATAAACATGATCACCTGACTTAAATATAAAATAAACATAAACTTAAATGATTAACTAAGATTAAATAAATAAATACCTAGGCTGCTGGTTTATAAACCCTGGGCTTAGATAAACTAGGCCAAGATCTAAACTGAGCCCATAGGCCTAAAGGCTGCTGGGCTGATTGTGACAGGCCCTGGGCTGACACTGAGCCATGAAGCCTAGATGATCTTAGATCTGGGCCTAGGCCACTGGGCTACCAGGCCACTGGAGTCTGGCTAGGCCAAAGGCCCTGATAGGCCAACTGATCTAACCTAGGCCCTAAACTGAAATGAATACGTAATGAGCCCCAGGCTAACTAAACATGATAAAATAATGGGCCCTAAGGAGATCTGAGCCTAATGGGCCATTTGCTAGGCTAGATCTGACCACAAAGGCTGATCCTGGGCCAGAACCCTAGATATAAACCAGATACCCTATAACTCTATGATAAACCTAAGTAAATTAATAACTGAGCTAGATAGATGAAGATAAAAAGATAATCTGAGCTAAAAAAAATAAAAATAAGATAATAAATAAAATAGATAAACCTACTACAAAATAAAATCTGAATAAACCTAGATAAGATAAACTTAAGATAAAGATAAAATCAAAGACAAAATAGATAAAACCTAATAAAATAATAAACAAATATATAAATATACCTGATTTAAAAAAAAAATGGTTTGATAAAAAATCCTAAACATGGGCCTTTATCAAGAAGGCCCTGACCTAAAACTGACAGGATGAATCTAAATAACTGGGCTAGAAATCACTAGAAAAGATCTTGGGCTCAACCCTACACCCACTGAAACCTAAACCACTGGGCCCAGATAATAATGAGCCAAGAGCACAAAATGGGCACTGAGAACTAATAAAGACCTTAAAGAGGCCCTATACAGGCTCACTGAGCCACTAAATACCCTAAGGCAACCTAGGCTAAAACCTGAGCCACTGAGGCCCTAGGCTGACCTAAACTGGAAAAATACTTATGATATAGGCGAACCATAAAAGGCCATGCTAAAATAAACTTTAGATAATAGATAAAGGCCTGAGCCTAAATAAATAATAAGATAAAATAAAACCTGAGCTAAACTTACATAAAAATAATAGATAAAATAAAGAAATAAAATAAAAATAAAATAAAAATAATAAAGATAAATAAATGGAACTTAAATTAATGATTAGAAACCTAAATAAACTAAAATAAAATAAATAAATATAAGATAAATATACTAACCTACTAAAAGAAAACTAAACCTATAAAAGAAATAAATAAAATAAAACTAACTAAAATAAACTAAAAACAAATAAATAAAACCTAAAAAATAAATAAAACCTAAATAAAACTAAATAAAATAAAATAAAACTAAAATACTTAAAAATAAATTAAATAAAAATAAAAATAAAACCCAAAAAACCAAAAAAACTAACTTAAATCAAGTAAATAAAACCTAAATAAAATAAAATAAAATCTAAACAAGAAATAAAACTAAATAAAACTAAATAAAATATAAATCTAAAAGAATATAAAAATAAAATAATAAATAAACTAAACTAAAATAAATAAAATAAAAACCAAAAATAAACAAAATAAAATAAATAAATAATAAAATAAATAAAACCTAAAGCTAAAATATAACTAATAACTAAATGATAAAATAAACTAATAATAAATAAACTAAAATAAAACCCAAAACAAACCTAAAATAAAACTAAAATAAACCAAAATAAAAAAAACATAAACTAAATGCCAAAAAACTTAAATAAAGAAATAAAATAAATAAACTAAAATAAAACAAACCTAAAACTAAACCTAAAATAAACTAAAAAAAAAACTCAATTAAAATAAATAAACCAAAATAAATAAAATAAAATAATTAAAATAAAATAAACCTAAATAAAATAAATAAAATAAAATAAACTAAAATAAACTAAAAATCTAAGTGGTTTACCTAATTTTAAAAAACTAATCAACAAAAATCTTTAAATCCACAAATCTAACCCCAAAATAGGCCAAATTTAAAAGCTGAAATGACTTGACTTTGACCCTACTAAACCAGATGGCCTAAATCTAAAACAAAAATCCTGAGCTGATAGAGCTAAATAAAATACCTGAAACAAATCCTAGCTAAATCTGAATAGGCTAACAAGGCTACTTTAACATAAACTAGCCACAACTTAACTGAGCCCAAGGCCCTGGGCCCAAAGCCCCAACCCTGAGGTGAGCTGGGCCACTGAGCCACACAGGCTGATCAAGCCACTTAAACTGAGTATATCTTGACCACTGAGCCAGACCCAAATGAGCCAAAACCCTACACTGAGGCCAGAGGTTAGGCCAGACCCTAGCCACTGAGCCTAAACAGCCAAACTGAGCTAAGTAAATAACTAAAATAATAAACCAACTACCAAATAATAAATATAATATATACATAAAGATAAACCAAGGCCAAAATAAAATATAAATAATAATAAACTAAAACTAAACTAATAAAATAAAATACCTAATATCTAAATAAAGATAAAAACTAAACAAAATAAAAGAAATAAAATAAAAGATAACTAAAATTAAGAATATAAACTTAAAATAAAAAACCTAAAATAAATAAATAAAAAATCTTCTAAGAAAAACTAAACTACATAAAATAAAATAAAATAAACCTAAACCTAAATAAAATAAATAAACTAAAATAAATAAAACTAAACCTATAAAATAATAAACTAAAAAATAAATAAAATAAAATAAACTAAAATAAACCCACTAAACTAATAAATAAAATCAAAAAAAATAAATAAAACATATAAATGCTAAAAGCTTAAAAAAAAACCTAAAGAAATAAAATAAAATAAATAAAAATACTAAACAAAAATAAAATGAAAAATAAACAAAACCTAAAATAAAATAAATAAAAACTAAATAAACCTAAAACTAAATATAAACTTAAAAATAAAATTTAAAAAAATCAAACCTTGAAATAAACCATAAATAAATCCTAAAACTAGGCCCTGAGCCCTAACCTAAGTTTAAACTGGAAATAAGGTTTAATAACCACTGACTAAATACTAGCACTAAATAATTCCTTAATACCACACTTCACAGATGCTTAATTACCCTCTAGGCACACCCTCCCAAAAAATAACCCAGGCCACTGGGCCACTACCTTCTAACTGGGCCTACAAACCCTATCCTGACCCAGGCACTTTCCATTAAACCAGAAAAGATCTTATCTCAGGACCCTACTTTAAAACTGAGCCTAGGTAATAAACCTAAATAATAATCTGAGCCTATAAATACTACTACCCACTACCTAAAATTAATAAGATAAAATAACTAAGATAATAAATAAAACCTAACTAAATAAAGATATAAAATAAATGGAATAAAAAAAACCTAAATAAAAACTAAATAAAATAAAATAAAAATAAACCTAAAAAATAAATAAAATTAAAACCAAACCCTAACCAAAAAAAAATAAAAAATAAAATAAAATAAAATAATACTATAAAACATAAATAAACTAAAATAAACTAAAACTAAAATAAATAAACCTAAAAAATAAAACCACTAACCTAAAACTAAAATAGATAAAATAAATTAAAATAAACTAACTACTAAAAAATAAACCTAAAATAAAACCTAAATAAAAGGCTAAACCTAAAACCTAAAACTAAACCTAAAAAGAAAATAGAGCTAATAAACCTAAATAAAACTTAAAATAAAATAAATAAAACCTAAACAAAATAAATTCAAAATAAAATAAAATAAAATAAAAACATAAATAAACCTAAACTAAACCTAAACCTAAAGAAAATAATATAAAATAAACTAAAATAAAATAAATAAAAACCTAAACTAAATTAAAAATTAAAAAACTTAAAGAAGATAAAAACTAAGCCTAAAATAAAAATAAAATATACCTAAAATTAAATTAAATAAAATAAAAACTAAATAAAAACCTAAACCTAAAAATAAACCTAAAATAAATAATAAATTAAACTTAAAAAAAAAAATCTAAACCTAAAATAAAAAATATAATAAAATAAACCTTAAGATAAAATAAAATAAATAAAACAATAAACCTAAAATACTAAACTAAACCTAAACTAAATAAAATTAAATAAACTAAAATAAACCTAAATTTAAACAAGGAATACATTAAAAAAAACCAAATAAAAAATTAAAACTAAAACTAAAAGAGAATAAAAACCTAAAATAAACCTAAAAATAAAATAAAACCTAAACCTAAAAATAAAATAAAAATAGCTAAACTTAAAGAAATAAAATTTTATTTTTTGGGTTTATTTTAGTTTTAGGTTTAGTTTTCATTTATTAGGTTTTTTATTTTTTTTAGTTTATTTAGGTTTTTTATTTTATTTAGTTTAGTTTTTTTATAATTATTATTTTTGGTTTAGGTTCACGTTAGGTTTTATTTTATGTTTTTATTTTATTTTATTTTTTCTTTTATTCTAGTTTAGGTTTATTTATTTATTTTATTTAAAATTTTTATTTAATTTAGGGTTTAGGGTTAGTTTAGGGTTTAGGTTTTGTCATTTAGGGTTTAGGGTTTTAGGGTTTAGGGTTTAGGGATGGTTTAAATTTTAGGATTAGGCTTCCAATTTTAGTTTAGGGTTTTTGGTTTTTTTTAATAGAGAACAAATTCAGATTCAATATTTCTTCTTTTCATTTTCATCATTCAAGTAACACACCAAGTTTCTAAGACACAAGCGATGACATAGATAAAACATGAGCATGTATTGAGCAAATCAAAAACCCCAGATAACTAGAACGGTCTCCACTTTAAAGACACAATTCCATAAGTAGTAGATCGGATCGTCCGTTCTTCAGTTTCTCTAGTTCCATTCAGAACCACCCATGCCTCTCAAGTAGAGGGATCCACCATCATATCCCATCTCCTCCCATCACCATGGTTTTACGCCGTACTCCTCTGCCTCCATAATCATCATTGCTACCACCAATATCCACCGGCACATAGATCTCCCACCACCACGATGTGCCTCCACCTTTGCTTTAGATTAGTGACTTTGGTGACATTTCATCAAGGTTCATTCTTAAGGTTTAAGTTTATTAGGTTTTAGGGTTTAGGTTTATATTTTAATTTATTTAGCTTAAGTTTAGGTTTAGGGTTTAGTTTAACATTTATGATTTAGGTTGGGGAATAGGGTTTAGGAAATATATTTATGGTTTAGGGTTTAGAGGTTTAGGGTTAAATTTTAGGGTTTATAGGGTTTAGGTTTTTTTAGGTTTATGGTTTTATTATTTTATTTTTTTTTTTAATTAAGTAAGCCAACAGGTTTAGGTTTATTAGGTTTATTTAGTTAGTTTTTAATTTATTTTAATTTAGTTTATTTTTTATTTTTATTTAGGTATAAATGTTTTATTTTATTTAGTTTATTTATTTTAGGTTTATTTATTTTAGTTTTTTATTTTAGTTTATTTTGTTTAGGTTTAGGTTTAGTTTATTTTTTAGTTTTATTTCTTTTATTTTTAGGTTAGGTTTTAATTTTATTTTTTAAGTTTTATTTATGTTTTTTATTTTAGGTTTATTAGGTTTTATTTTTTAGTTTAGGTTTAGGTTTATTTGTATTTTATTTTATTTTATTTAGTTTAGGTTTAGGTTTAGGTTTTTTACTTTGGGTTTAGGTTTATTTATTTTAGTTTAGGTTTTTTTATTTTCTTAGGTTTGGGTTTATTTTTTAGGTTTATTTTTTTTGGGTTTAGGTTTTATTTAGTTTTTTATTTTTATTTTATTTTAGGATTATTTTATTTTTATTTTAGTTTTATTTTATTTAGTTGTTTTATTCTTGGGTTTATTATATATTTTTAGTTTAGTTTTTATTATTTTTTATTTTTAAACTTATTTTTTTATTAGTTATATTTTTATGTTTAGGTTTAGGTTTAGAGTATTTTATATTTTTTTTTTTTTTATTTTATTATTTAGGGTTTAGGTTTTATTATTTTAGGTTTTTAATTTAGGTTTAGGTTTAGGTTTAATTTTATGTTTAGGGTTTAAGTTTGGGGTTTTAGGGTTTGGGTTTAGTTTAGAGTTTGGGGTTTAGTGTTAGCCTTAGGGTTTACTTTTAAGATTTAGGGTTTATTTTGGGGTTTTTAGTGTTTAGGGTTTAAATTTTGGTTTAGGGTTTAGTTTATAGGGTTTAGGTTTAGGAGGTTTAAGTTTAGGGTTTTTGGTTTGGGTTTAGGGTTTATTTTTTATTTTTTTTTATTTTTAGGTTTTATGCTCATTTTTTAGGGTTTATGGTTTTTTTAGGGTTTTAGGATTTTGGTTTAGGGTTCTAGGTGGTTTATTTTAGGGTTTAGGATTTAGTTTATTATTTTTTTATTAAATTAATAGGTTTAGGTTCATTTTTTTTATTTTTTTTTTCTTTATTTTAGTTTATTTTAATTTTAATTTTTATTTAGGTTTATTTATTATATTTATATAGTTTAATTTATTTATTTTAGGATTATTTATTTTAGTTTGGGTTTTTTATTTTAGTTTATTTTTTAGGTTTAGGTTTAGGTTTAGGTTTATTTTTTAGTTGAGTTTTATTTTTATTTTATTTTTTAAGTTTAAGTTTTATTTTATAATTTTAGGTTTATGTTTAGGTTTTTATATATTTTTTTAGGTTTAGGTTTTAGGTTTTTGTTTTAGGTTTATTTTTAGGTTGAGATTTATTTTTAGTTAATTTTAATTTATTTAGTTTAGGTTTAGGTTTAGGTTTAGTTTATTTTAGCCTAGGTTTAGGTTTATTTTATTTTAAATTTAAGTTTAGGCTTTTTCTTTTTAGTTTAGGTTTAGGTTTTATTTTATATTTATTTTTAAGATTTATTTTTAGGTTTATTATTTAGGTTTAGGACTTTATTTAGTTAAATTCAAGACTTACTCTTAGACTAGCATACTTACATACATTTTGGATGTTGGCAGATATAGGATATCCAGAGTTTTGGTTGACCCGTGTGTATTAGCCAACATTATGAGTCTGAGAATCATTTCCTACGTTAGGATCGACATGTCCAAACTCAAAAAAGAAAGGATGATGTTGTGAGGATTCAATGAACAAGCGAAGGCCTTTGTGGTTTTATTTTGGATGTATGACACCACATAAATGTAAGGAGGTACTTTTTTGAGGTGATACAACAGGTATGATGTACTATCTCGAAGATAGAGGCATCACCCACAATGGACTAATCATGTAATAAGGACTCCTAGGGCATGATGGGTCTTCAAATGTACCAAAGATTTCCTCCTACTTTACATGGATGAATAAAGTAGGGTTTATATTAAAGTAAGTTCCTAAATTCTTTATGGAGGTAAACCTCCATAGTTAATTACATCTTAGGAAATGAAATTTCTTAAGAATTCTCTTGATTAAAGTAGACAATTATCATCTCCAAAGATTTCAAGGTTAGACTATCAAATGATTGGTTGTATTTGGAAAATCAATTGGGAAAGTTCAAGAAGATGAATTACTTTCAGAATCCAAATGAAATAAGTAAGAAATGCTCATGATACTAGGAAGCCTAGTGAGCATTCTAATCTATCCTATGGTTCAGCTTTATAATTTTGAAGTTGAGGAGATTTATATGTTTTGAGTTGAAATTATTAAGGCTTATAATCCAGGTTGTGGGAATGCTTAAGAGGTGAGGATTTATGCATGCACAAAAAATAGCTACCTCGGATCTTAAGGGAGCTTTAGTATGAGCTAAAGCATGACCTAAATCTAAGAGTGGATATAAAGGTTTACCTCCATAAGAGATAAATTATCGACTTACGGACTTATAACTACACAGGTATGCATGACTAACTCCTCCTACCATTTTAAAACTATGTTGTCCAGTCTTATGAATTACAAGATAGCTAGGGTAGTTATTTAATTAAAAAGAGACTAAAGTCCTAAACACACTCCCTAAGAGATTAGAGCATGAGTGGTATGAGCATATGACTTAATCTATAGATGCAAAATATTTTCAAATTTTATTTCATTTTAGACACATTATTTTGATAGAGGCATTAGGATTTCTTATGCCTAAATGCATGATGAAATAGGTTATGGGTCAAATCGCTAGAAGATGTTCTCCACCACAAGGGATGCTCAAAGGTCAAGCATTCCTTTATCATGCAAGGATGGAGATACTTCATGTTCAAGAGAGAAAGAACATGCATGCATGATGTGAAACATACAACCATACAGCTAAGGCATTGCTAAATCATTTAATTATCTTATTTATGTCTTAGGCTTGATGATGAGCTTATGAGTTGTTTAAAATTTAGTTATGAGTGATTAGTTGGGTAGAAAAGTTATTTTTATCAAAAGATTCTAGTCGTATCCAAGTCATCCAATAAAGCATCAATCATTTAAGAAACTATGAAAAGCATGTAATCCTAATGCACAATGTAAACATAACATCAAACAACTATATAAACTATTGTAAAAAAATAAAGATTGTGCGATTGTACCATACAACCCGAAGAGAGAAAAGATGGGTAGAGCTCTACTTATACAACTGGAATATGAAAGAATAATTATAATTATATTAATTGCTATGGGGGTATTCTTTTTCATCACCATTTATTTGGTTCCTTCTTTTTGATTGGATGGTGCTTGCTTCAAAGGCATCCAGGCAGACAAAGCCTTTTTTGCTCATCCTAATCTCCCATAGCAGTAATCCTAATTCCTATTGCAAAAATTATATTTATGTGGGAAATGTAAATCTAACTACACCTGTAAAATAGAGGTTAGCTAAATATACATATAATCTGAAGTGGTTTATTTTTAAACATCCCTTAAGCATAATCCCCTATAGAAAACATGATTAGGCTAATATTGGCCTATCATCCAGACTACGAACCATACACCATAACATCCAATATAAAAAAATATATCATAAAATAAAACATACATCACATCATACACCATCCTAACTTAGAGCTAGAAGTGGTGACTCAATTCTAATGTGTGTATTAAGGCTTGTGTGGTAAGTCTTGTTAGACATTAGTGTTATATTTTCTAAGTGTAGAAGGATTCAATTTAACATGAAAGGTTGATTTCACTTGAAGTAGTTTAATTGATTTGAGAATTTTAATTTGTGTTTTCTTTTGTGAAATTTGATTACACTTAGCAACTAAGTGTTATAAAGAGATGAAAAGAAGATTGCCCTCTTTCATCCATACCATAAGTCACTTTTTATAGTATATTAATTTGATTTAGTTTTCTTTAGAATGGAATTAAATTAAATGATTTAATCCTAAGTTTAGGTTCACTTTAAAAAATCCTCAAAATGAAAGGCATCTTAAGATTAATTTAATTAAAATACTACCACATGACATATATTAAAGCATTCCTTTACATCACATGTAATACGCATATGATTTAAACCTAAGTGTATCTATACATGCAACATATTTTAGCACACTTAAATGATGAATGTATGTGCATGTTTAGAATTTATATTTTATTTGATTGAATTATTTATACATATTAATTTAAAACTTTATCCAAATTCTTATACAAAAAGGACATAAGAATAAAATTAAATAGGCATGTGCCATTGTTAAACCAGGGAAGTGGGGTAATCAAATGACTTCCTTGGAGCTAGCTAAAGCCTCATATTCTCAGGATGTCCAGACTATATACCCATTTGCATTCAAACATATGTAAATTCATATACATGAACATATAAGTAAGCTCCAAATTATATGGCTAATTAATTCAACCACTTAGTCAATTATGAATGTATGCAATTTTAACGTAAAATGGGATTTTCATTCACTAATCACATACACATATACATGTACAAAGATATAGGAAAGTACGTGTCATTGTTAAACCAAGGAAGTGAGGAAATCAAATGACCTCCTTGGGGCTAACTAAAGCCTCGTATTCTCGAGATGTCCAGACAATATACTTGCTTTTCTTGGACAAACATGGATGTATACATAAATGAGGGAAAGAAAACCATGCAAAGATTGTATATTTTTATATTGAAGCATTTATATATATGAGTTAAAGCTCTATCCAAATTCTAATATTGAAATACATAAGAATGAAATCAAATGGGTACGTGCCATTGTTAAACTAGGGAAGTGAGGTAAATAAATGACCTCCTTGGGACTAGCTAAAACTCGTGTTCGGATGTTCATATATACCCTACCATTCAATCTTATATAAATCAACACATGAATAGAGGAAGAGAACTCAACATTCATACACTTAAGCTATAAGCACATGCATTTCTTATGTATTTATAACTAGCATCATAACACATATTATTATTCATTTATAAGCTTTTGAAAAATACATTTGGATTTAATAGTGATAATAGTCACGCATATATTAAATTAAATAACCACATGCAAGCTTACATAAAAGAAATCAATTTTATTTTACTTGATTTTTAAAAGATGGATGCATGAATTCAAATGACATACCAAATTTAACATGATTGGAGAGAGGACAATCAAATATAAGCATGTGATTCATTCAACCAAACTAGTTCTTTAGGACAATCAAATCTAATAAGATTATTTAAAGAAAATAAAAGCTTCTTTATTAATTAAGTTTTGTATTTGATTTGATTTAAAGAGGATAAGAGAAATCATCACTTGTTTTAAACCCATTCCCATATTAGTGATTTGATTTAATTTAAGTAAACATAATTAAGTTGATTTTATGGGTTAATTAAGTTGAACCCTTAATTAGATGAATTAATTACCCTTACCTATGTCACCTTAAAGTAATTAACTAAATAATTATGAGCCAACATGATATGCATGAAAAATAAACTTGCAATGATCCTAGGAAATAAAAGGGGACAAATATAATTGGGTCATGATTAATAGTTAATTAGATTAAGGGACTTAAATTAATTACTCTTTTTGGTTTTCCACACATGTGTACTAACCATAATTTCATTAAACTCCTTTAGGTTAGTAAAAACTAAAGATCTACCCCATGATTTAATTAATTAAATGATTATGATTTCAATTTGATTAAGTGATTTAATTAAGTTAAATCTTAATTAATTTCATTTTAAAAGGGTGAATGAATGAAAGAGGTCCCAACCCTATTTCTTAGTTCACTTATTATTGAACAATGATTAATATACTTAATAAACCAATTTATTACTATTCATGGGATTAATTAATCATTAATTAACTTAAAAGAGTAGTTAAGATTTAATTAGTCAATTTTCCTAATTAAGTGAGCAATAAATCCCAAGAAAAACATGGGAGGCAGAGGTCATCCCATTAAATTAATCCACAAAATTTGGGATTAATTGCTCAAGTAATTATGGAGTAATTAAGCTAATTAATTTTATAATTAAACTTAATTACTATTTAAAATTAATTAAGATCATTTTTAATTAATTCTCTAAAATATCATTAAAATGAGATATTTATTTGCATTTTTATTTTTCTATGATTTTTATGATTTCAAAAGTTTAAGCCATTAAAAATGATTAAGCCTAATTATAGCCTAATCCTATTATGTCATGTGGCACCGACGGATGCACTTTTCACATGGTGAAAGTTTGGCTACTTAAAACTTATCCAACTCACCCTACGCATGTATGGATGTGCTTTCTCATCCATCATTCGATCTAAGATCGGATGGCTACGATTAATCCCACATCTTAATAGGATTAAATTAGATCAATCTAGTGAATCTAATCATGACCATTCATTCTGATCATTCAAAACATAGATGGTGCATCATCTAACATCATGTGAGTGAGGAAGAATGGAGTCCATTCGCCATTATTCACTTGGTTCGAGCTTACTCGAGCTCGGAACAACTCTAAAAGGATCCCACACCTTCACGACATCGATCGGAGAGGATCCAACAATCAAGATCACATGAGATGCAAGTTTTCTTTAAAAGCTCCAACCTATTTTCTCCTAAGGATCAGTTTTGGAAGCATACCTCATGGAAGCTCAAGACTAGTAGCTCAAATGATTGAGAAAACTTTATCTAGTGGAGATGAAGCCCTGTTGAGTAGCAATTGGATCAATTCCTTGATGTTTAGTCAAAAAGCCATAAACCAATGATTTCTAGCTCTACTTTGATCAAAGTCCCACCTCCGATGCTCGGGAGCTTAGGAGATGATTCATTCTTACTCGATGAGGCCTAGGGAAGGTGAGTGCAAAGTTAATTTGAGTTCGATGGAGAAATGGGAAAGTTAGGTTGAAAATGGGAGTGTCCTCTTTTGAGATGGACGAATGGCATTTTTTGATCAAGGAATGAGCTTGGGAGCTTAGGGAATGGTTCTAACGGCTCATCTTGGGTAGCTAGGGCTCTAAAGAATGATTTTTTATCTATGTTTGAGTGGAAACGATGGGGTGTATATCTCCCTTCATCTTGATCAAATAGTGGGATAAATTTGGCTTCTAATGGTCATCCATCTATCTCAGGGAGTCATGGGTTGTAGGGAGGAGGTGAGTTGTCTCGGCTTGGTTGGCTGAAAGTGTGGAGGTGGCTGCCAAGGAGGAATCATGGGTATCCTATGGGTTTCAAATGCTCCAATGGGGAGGGTAAGGTGATTTCACCTCCCAGGGGTCATGGCCAACCCAATCACCCCTCGGGTCAGGTTGGGTAGTGTCCTAGGTGCCTAGCTGGACCATTGGGAGAGTACCAAGTGGCCAAGGAATGGAAATGAGCACTTACATGGGTGATTTATCTCATGTGATGGCTTTGACCCAAGGGTAGAATGATCATTTAGCATTGGATATGATTTGGACAGATTTAAAATGAGCCAAAAGTGGGTTAGCCAAAATTTCAAGTCAAATGGAGTTAATTTGGTTTCAATTTGACTCATTTAGGTCAAATTGTTAGGTTAGTCAAGTTGACCAATTGGTCAAATTGGGTCAAACCAAGGTTTGGCCAAGTTCATATGATCATTTGGGATGTTTTTGTTTAATTCGTTTGGTTTAGTTTGGCTTATATTTGATTTTGGCTCATTTGAATTCATTTTGGTCAAAAGGGTTAAGTTTACCAATTTGACCAAATTGGCCAAATTAGCTTGGGTGTTGGTTTAGGTTTAGTTGACCAATTGAAGATGATTATAGGCTTTGGATTCAATTAATTTTGATTTGGTTTGATTTAGGCCAACTTGAATCTTCAAGTCAATTTGGGTAAAGTAGGCCAATTGGGTTTAGTTGGGTCCAATCATGGCTTTAGTCAAGTTCAAAAATCAATTTGGAATGAACTTGAGCCATTGGTTACAATTAATTTGGTTTATATTTTGATTTGACCCTATTTGGTCTTTTAGGTCAATTTGGGTCAACTTGGGTCAAGAGGGCTAATTAGGTTTGGTTTGACTCAATTGAAGGTCAAGTCATATTAAAATTTTGATTTTGATTTGGTATGAATCATTAGTTTCAAGGGATTTGGCTTAAGTTGCAATTTGGCTAGTTTGGGTTCATATGGGTTAAGGGGTTGACTTGGTCAAATGACCAAGTTGACTTGGTTTGACCCAATTTGTGACAATTGATCAACCTAGGAGATCAATATCATGATGGGAGGTTTTTATTAGCTTGGTTCAATCTAATTTGGGTAGGATTAGAACTTGGGTCAAATAGGTCAAATTAGCAACTTTAGGTCAAGTAGACCAATTGGGTTTAGTTGGCTTGATTTTTGGTTGTGTTTGATTTAGTTGAGTTTATATATGGATTTGGGATTGATATAGAAATTCAATTACAATTTTCTTAGGTTCAAATGTGTTTTGGTTCATTTGAACATTTCAAGTCAAAAGGGTTAAGTGTGGGTTGATTTTGATTTGGCTTGATGATTGTAGATTTCATTTATATTTGTTAATGTGATTGAAGGTATGATTGATTCATGAGAAAATCAATTGAATTTGGGTTCTGGATTGAAAGAATTTGGCTAAGTCCATGGAGTTGGGTCATGTGGCTTAGGTTTGGATTTTGATTTATTTGATTTAGTTTTGATGATTTAAATGTATATTTCATTTAAATTTGTGAAGATGATTGAAAACATGATTGATTTGTAAGAAAATCAATTGAGTTTGACTTGATTTGGATTAAGATTTGGCTAAGTCCATGGGATAGGTCATATGGCCTAGGAAGGCTTTTGATTTAATTTGATTTAGTTTGATTTAGTTTTGATCATTTCAATGTAGATTTGATTTATATTTAGGAAGATGATTGAAGATATAAATTGATTATGAGAAAATCAATTGATTTTGGATTGATTTTGATTAAGATTTGGCTAAGTCCATGGGATAGGTCATATGTCTTAGGAAGAGTTTAAAGTTTGGATTTGATCATGGGCTTCAATCATTTGGTTTTGGAATTTGGATTTGTAACCCACAGTTGGTAGACTATCCCTTTGGATTTGTAAACCTGAGCTAGGTCAAGGCTAATATAACCCATTCTCAATGGGTTCATCGCACACCGATAGGGTCCATACATTAACTTAGTTTAAATTAAACCCAATCTAATTTTTCTTAGTGGAGTTAAATCACACCCTTCTCCCTAGTGGAGCCTTAAATCATATATAAACAAGTCAAGAAACAAATAAATTATAGAACCAACCTTTCTAGTTGGGAGCCAATTTAAACTAATTCCCCTAGTAGAGTCTAAATCAAAGAAATTCAACCAAACTCTTATTCCCAGTGAATACATCCCCAAACAAATCTATGAAATTAAACTCAGATCCCAATCCTAAGTGGATAGCCTGAACCTTCTTCCCTAGTGGAAGGTTCATATACCCATTCTTTAGTGGACTCGAGCCCATATCTCTAGCAGATATGCCTCCACATCAATTAAAACAAAACCAATTAAAGTCGATTTGATCTTAATCCCCAGTGGATTATAGATTCTTATCCCCTACGGATCTTCTTTCCACAAATCATATAATCAAATCAAATTCAAACCTTGTCCTCAATAGATTTTTTTCTTCTATGACCTCGACATAGACCCCTCACATGTC
Organism: Cymbidium sinense; assembly: GCA_021442155.1. Classification (NCBI taxonomy): domain Eukaryota; kingdom Viridiplantae; phylum Streptophyta; class Magnoliopsida; order Asparagales; family Orchidaceae; genus Cymbidium; species Cymbidium sinense. The sequence continues at coordinate 315,895,696 of CM038214.1, read as the reverse complement.
ATGTCCAATGCATGTGTGATCCCCTAGGGGATCTCCCTCCATGTCCTTGACATGGAATTCTCATCAAATCTTATTTCTTCTCTTATGCACACCTTTAATATTTGAACCAAAAGCCTAACTAATAATGTATTCGTTCAAATTACATCAACTTAACATCACAATCAATATTTTATGATTTGTGATGGTACAAGCTCAAACTAACTATACAATATCATGCTAAACATATTATAGTGTGAATTAACACACTATATTATATTATAATATATGATGTTCTATTATAATTTTCTATAATATAATATATTGTCTAACATTACACATTAAAATCACCTAAAAGGAACGAATAATAAAAATTTTTCAAAATATGATTAATGTTCATATTGCATATAAAATTATTATTTTTCTATTAGAAATGGTACAAAATAGCATAATTTTGTGTTACTTCTTGGAGTGTGCCATGAATTTGGCCAAATTCTTCCATCCCAACCCTAAAATTAGCATTTTTGTGAGTTTTGACCCAATGTATTATAATAAATGTAAAACATACTAAAATGTACAATAACATTTCATAACACACCACCACATTCATATATATGTGAAGTTATATTATTATGTACATTGTATTTTAAGATGCTTTAATATAATATATTATCTTACATTACACCTTGAAATGAATCACCTTAAGCATAAAATTTGGTTGAAAAATGAACATTTATTTTGGATGCAAAATTCCATTCTTTTCATTAAATGACACACCATAGCACACCCCCAATGATGCTTACCTTAAATTTGGACAAATCCCATCAACTCAACCTATAAATTAGTATTTTTATAAATTATATAGTACAAACTCTACTACATCATACTTTAATGAACTAAAATATGCTAAACAATAAGTAGTAATACACAATAGTATGCTATAATGTTTGATGCTACACTATGTTATGGCATCCTATATTATAATACACTATAACATGTTATATTATATTATATTGCATATCACATCACAAGGGATTTCTTAAGATAAAAAATCATAAAATTAGTCTAAACAATAAAAAACTATATATTTTAATCATATCACTTACATATTTTAGATTGGAATAGTATATTATGATGCCATGCTCTACCTATTATGACTTTGGCCAAATTACACCATTTTAAAGTCTAAATCAACATTTTTATATATAATGCTAGTGTTGGCTCGATTGCATGATTGTAAAATACTAAAAGAATTTAAAATGCACAGAACAATATATTAATGTATATGATGTTATACTATGCTACAACATATAAGATTTATTTTGAACATAAAATCTTACTGTTAGACTACAAGTGGCGTAGCACACCTTTGGTACTATAACCTTATTCCCAGTTCAAATTTAACAAATTTCATCATCTAATTTATTAAATCAATATTTTTAAAACATACAATAATATACTAAAACATTTCAAAACATCTTATAACATCCAAAAACACATTACTACATGCTCAAATTTATGATGCTACATTATAATATAATATATGGTGTTATAATATGATTTAGGGTTAGGGTATTCAAATCTCTAATAGTCATGGGAAAGTCTCTTGAAGACATTTTATTTAGCTACCATAACTATGTTAGGATTAGGTCATTCTTTAGATCTACTCCTAATGACATCTTTATTCAAGGTTAAGGGTTTAGGGTTAGTTTAGGGTTTAGGGTTTATGGTTTAGAATTTGGGATTTTTTTAGTTTAGGTTTTAGCATTTTAAGGTTTATGGTTTTTTTAGGGTTGTGGTTTAGGTTTAGGGTTTAGGGTTTTAGGGTTTAGGGTTTTAGGGTTTAGTGTTTAAGGTTTAGGGTTTAGGGTTTAAGGTTTATGATTTAGGGCTTAGGGTTTAGGGTTTGTGGTCTAGGCTTTAGTGTTTAGGGTTTAGGGTTTATGGCTTAGCATTTTGGTTCTAGGTTTAAGGTTTAAGTTTTAGTTTAGGGTTTAAGGTTTAGGGTTTAAGGCTTAAGGTTTTTTTTAACAAAGAATGAATTCAGATTCAACATTTCTTCTTTTGATTTCACAACCAAGCAGAAAAGTTTTTTAAGACACAATGATGACATGGATCAAAATGAGCATCCATAAAGAAATAAAAAACCTTTAGATATCTATAACTGCCTCTATTATAAAGGCATAGTTCCATAAGCACCGATGATTCGCTCTTAGTTTCTAGTTTCCATCGAATGACCCCACCAGAGTAGTGGGATCTGCCATCATATCCTTGATCTCTCTCTCCACCACCCCCACATCTGTAATCTCCATCACTCCTCCTCCCTCCATAACCACCACTGCTCTGACCACCACCTCCATATCCACTAGCACCTCAAGATTCCCCACCATGATTATGGTAACTGCGGCCTCTGCCTTCGCCTCCATCGCTAGATCTAGACTGAGCCTAGTTGATGGTGATGTTCCTGCTATCAAGGTTATGCCCATTCTTAGGGTTTAGGGTTAATTTAAGGTTTAAGGTTTAGGGTTAGTTTTGGATTTAAGATTTAGGGTTAGTTTTGGATTTAGGGTTTAGGGTTTAGGGTTAGGGGTTTAAGGTTTAGCATTTTAAGTTTTAGGGTTTAGGGTTTAAGGATTAGGTATTAGGGTTTTAGGGTTTAGGGTTTAAGGTTTATGGTTTAGGGTTTTAGGGTTTAGGGTTTAGGGTTTAGGGCTTAGGGTTTAGGGTTTAGGTTTAGGATTAGTTTTAGTGTTTAGGATTTAGGGTTTAGGATTTAGGGTTTATGATATTTTTCTTTTAAATTAAGTAAACATGTAAGTTTAGGTTTAGTTAGTTTATTTAATTTATTTTCTATTTATTTGAGTTTATTTTATTTTTTATTTAGGTTCATTTTTTATTTTTATTTAGTTTATTTATTTTTTTAGGTTTATTTATTTTAGTTTAGGTTTTTTATTTTAGTTTTTTTTTTAGTTGAGTTTTATTTTTATTTTACTTTTTAGGTTTACATTTTATTTTTTATTTTTAGGTTTAAGTTTAGGTTTTTTATTTTTTTATTTTTGGTTTTAGGTTTTATTTTAGGTTTTGTTAAGTTTTATTTTTTAGGTTAGGTTTAGGTTTAATTTTAATTTATTTTATTTTATTTTATTTTGTTTAGGTTTAGCTTTATGTTTATTTTATTTTGTTTAGGTTTAGGTTTATTTTAGGTTTAAGTTTGATTTATTTGAGTTTAGTTAATTTGAGTTTAGTTTATTTTATTTTATTTTTTTATTTTATTTTATGTTTAGGTTTTTTTTAGTTTATGGTTTAGGTTTTATTTTTTAGTTATTTTTAGGATTTATTTTTAGGTTTATTTTTTAGGTTTAGGTTTTGATTTAGTTTTTATTTTATTATATTTTAGGTTTATTTTATTTTTATTTTAGGTTTAGTTTTTATTTTATTTAGGTTTTATTTTTTAGTTTAGTTTAGTTTTTTATTTATTTTATTTTAGTTTAGTTTTATTTTTATTTTATTTTCTTTTTGGTTTAGGTTTGGGTTTAGGTTGGTTTATTTTTAGTTTATGTTTTAAATTATTTTATTTATTTTATTTTATTTTGGTTTAAGTTTTATTATCTATTTTATTTTAAGGTTTTATTTAGTTTAGTTTTAGGTTTTTAGCTTTTTAGGGTTTAGGGTTTAGGTTTAATTTAGGGTTTAGGGTTTAGGGTTTAAAGTTTGGGGTTTAGGGTTTAGTGTTTAGGGTTTAGGGTTTAAAGTTTAAGTTTTATTTTAGGATTTAAAGTTTAAGGTTTTTTTTTAATAGAGAATAAATTGAGGTTCAACATTTCTTCTTTTCGATTTCATCAACCAAGTAGCACCCTAAGTTTTCTAAGACACAAGCGATGACATAGATAAAAAATGAGCACCCATAGAGAAAATAAAAAACTCTAGATAAGTAGAACCATCCCTACTATAAAGACATTGTTCCATAAGCAGCAGATCGGATCGACCATTCTTCAGTTTCTCCAGTTCCCATCAGAACCACCCCCACTTCTGGAGTAGCAGGATCCGCCATCATATCCCTGATCTCTCCTTCCGATACCACCATGGTTGTAACCTCCATCACTCCTCTCGCCTCCATAATAACCATTATTCCAACCACCACCTCCATATCCGCACCTCCAGATCCCCACCACCACTATGATAATCATAGCCTCTGCCTTTGCCTACACTGTCAGATCTAGACTTATCCTAGTTGATGGTGATGTTTCTACCCATTCTTAGGGTTTATGGTTTAGGGTTAGTTTAGGTTTTAAGATTTAGGGTTTAGGGTTTAGGGTTTAGGGTTTAGGGTTTAGGGTTGTAGGTTTTAGGGTTTAGGGTTTTGGGTTTTGGGTTTTAGAATTTAGGGTTTAGGGTTTAGGGTTTTAGGGTTTAGGGTTTAGGGTTTAGGGTTTAAGTTTAGGGTTTAGGATTTAGGGTTTTGGGTTTAGGGTTTTAGGGTTTAGGTTTTGCTATTTAGGGTTGTAAATATAGGGTTTAGGGTTTAGGGTTGGTTTTAGGGTTCATGGTTTAAGGTTTAAGTTTAAGGTTTATGGGATTTTTTTAATTAAGTAAACCAGTAGGTTTAGGTTTATTTAGTTTATTTTTTATTTATTTGAGTTTATTTTATTTTTTAATTTTATTTAGATTTATTTTTTATTTTTATTGAGTTTAGTTTATTCATTTTATGTTTATTTTTATTAGTTTAGGTTTTTTATTTTAGTTTATTTTTTAGGTTTAGGTTTATATTTTAGTTGAGTTTTATTTTATTTTTTTTTAAGTTTATGTTTTATTTTTTATATTTAGGTTTAGGTTTAGGTTTTTATTTTATTTTTTTAGGTTTAGGTTCTAGGTTTTTATTTTAGGTCTATTTTTAAGTTTTATTTTTTTAGCTTAGGTTTAGATTTATTTTTAGTTTATTTTCTTTTAATTAGTTCAGATTTAGGTTTAGGTTTAGTTTATTTTAGTTTTAGGGCTAGGTTTTATTTATTTTAGTTTAGGTTTAGGTTTATTTTATTTTATTTATTTTATTTTTATTTTAGGTTTAGGTTTTTTATTAGTTTAGGGTTTAGGTTTTATTTTTTTAATTATTTTTAAGTTTATTTTTTAGGTTTAAGTTTGTATTTAGTTTTAATTTTATGTTTATTTTATTCTTATTTTACATTTAGTTTTTATTTTATTTAGATTTTTTATTCTTAGGTTTATTTTATTTTTTTTAGTTTAGTTTAGGTTTTTATTTATTTTATTTTAGTTTATTTTATTTTATCTTATATGTATTTAGTTTTATTTTAGGTTTTATTTTGTTTTTTTTTAGGTTTCTTATTTATTTTATTATAGGTTTTATTTAGTTTAGGTTTAGGTTTTAGGTTTTAGGGTTTAGGTTTTAGGGTTTAGGGTTAGGGTTTATGGTTTGGGTTTAGGGTTTTGGTTGGTTTAGGTCAGTTAGGGAGGGTTTGGTTTGGTTTCAGTTTAGTTTGGTTTAGTTTTTTTTCACTATTTAGTGTTTAGGATTTGTTTAGGGTTTTAAGGTTCACGATTCAGGGTTTAGGGTTTAGGGTTAAGGTTAGGGCTTAGGGTTTAGAGGTTTAGGATTTAGGGTTAGTTTAGGGTTTAGGGTTTAGTATTTTTGGTTTAAGATTTAAGATTTAGGGTTGTAGGTTTAGGGATTAGGGTCTAGGATAATTTTAGGGTTTAGGGTTTAGGGTTTAGGATTTATGGTTTATGGTTTTTTTTTCTTTATAAATTAAGTAAACTGGTAGGTTGAGGTTTATTAAGTTTATATCATATTTATTCATTTATTTTAGTTTATTTTATTTTTTATTTTTATTTAAGTTTATTTTTTATTTTTATTTAGTTTAGTTTATTAATTTTAGGTTTATTTATTTTGGTTTAGGTTTTATATTTTACTTTTTTTTAGGTTTAGGCTTAGGTTTATGCCTATTTTTTAGTTTAGTTTCATTTTTATTTTATTTTTTAGGTTTAGGCATTTTTTTATTTTTAGGTTTAGTTTTTGTTTTTATTTTATTATTTTAGGTTCACATTTTAGGTTTATATGTTAGGTTTCTTTTTAGTTTTTATTTTTTAGTTTAGGTTTAGGTTTATTTTTAGTTTATGTTATATTATATTATTTTATTAAGGGTTTAGGTTTAGTTTATTTTAGGTTTAGGTTTAGATTTTATTTATTTTAGTTTAGTTTATTTTAGTTTAGGTTTATTTTGTTTTATTTATTTTATTCTTAGGTTTTTAGTTAGTTTTTATTATATTTTATTTTAGGTTTATTTTATTTTTATTTTATGTTTTATTTTTATTTTTTTATGTTTTTTATTTTTAGGTTTATATTATTTTTTAGTTTAGTTTAGGTTTTTATTTACTTTATTTTAGTTTAGTTTTTATCTTTTGTTTTATTTAATTTTTTGGTTTAGGTTTAGGTTTTAGATTAGGTTTTTATTTTCTTTTATTTTTCTTATTTTATTTAGGTTTGGGTTTTCTTATTTATTTAATTTTTTGATTTTATTTAGTTTTGGTTTAGGTTTTTATGGTTTAGGGTTTAAGGTTTAGGGTTTAGGGTTGTAGGTGTAGGGTTTAGGGATTAGGGTTTTAGGTTTAGGGATTATTATTTAGGGTTTTAGGGTTTAGGGTTTAGGATTTTGTGGTTTAATGTGTGGTTGTGGTTTAAAGGGGTTTAATTTAGGTTTAGGGTTTAGTTTAGAGCTTTAGGATTAGAGTTCAAAGATCAGGTTTGTGGTTTAGTTTAGGGTTTAGGTTTAGGGTCAGGTTTAGGATTTATGATTTAGTTCACTAGGGTAGGTTTGGGGGGATTTGTGAGTGGTTTAGTTTAGGTTTATTTAAATAACAAACAAACCCGTAGGTTTAAGTTTATTTAGTTTATTTTTATTTATTTTGGTCTATTTTATTTTTATTTTTTAGTTTATTTATTTTAATTTAGGTTTTTTTATTTTAGTTGATTTTTTAGGTTTAGGTTTAGGTGTAGGTTTATTTTATAGTTTAGTTTAATTTTTATTTTATTTTTTAGGTTTAAGTTTTTTTTTAAATGTTTAGATTTAGGTTTTGTATTATTTTTTGAGGTTTTTATTTTAGGTTTTTATTTTAGGATTATTTTGAGGTTTAGGTTTATTTTTAGTTTATTTTATTTTATTTACGGTTATGGTTTAGGTTTAGGTTTTATTTATTTTAGTTTTGTTCATTTTAGTTTAGGTTTAGGTTTATTTTATTTTTTATTTATTTTAAGGTTTTAATTTTAGGTTTATTTTTTTGGTTTATAATTAGGTTTAGGTTTATTTTTTAGTTGCATTTTATTTTTATTTTATTTTTTAGGTTTGGGTTTTATTTTTATTTTTAGGTTTTGGGTTTTATTTTATATTTTTAGGTTTAGGTTTTAGGTTTATTTTTAGGTTTTATTTTTTAATTTAGGTTTAGGCCTATTTTTTGTTTATTTTATTTTATTTAGTTTAGATTTAGGTTTAGATTTAGTTTAATTTAGGTTTAGATTTTATTTATTTTAGTTTAGATTATTTTAGTTTATGTTTAGGTTTATTTTATTTTGTTTATTTTAGTTTTGTTTTGGGTTTAAATTTTTTTTTTAAGTTTAGGGCTTAGGTTTTATTTCTTATTTATTTTTAGGTTACTTTTTTAGGTTTAGGTTTTTATGTAGTTTTTATTTTCTTTTATTTTAGGTTTATTTTATTTTTATTTTACATTTAGTTTTTATTTTATAAAGGTATTTTATTCTTAGGTTTATTTTATTTTTTAGTTTAGTTTAGGTTTTTTTATTTTGTTTTAGTTTATTTTTACTTTTTTATTTTATTTTTACTTTTTTAGGTTTACATTTTAGGTTTACTTTTAGGTTTTATTTCTTATTTATTTTTACTTTTTTATTTTATTTTTAGTTTAAGGTTTAGGGTTAGGGTTTAAGGTTTACAATTTAGGTGTTTAGGCTTTAGGGTTTAGAGTTTTTAGGGTTTAGGATTTAGGGTTAGCTTAGGGTTTAGAGTTAGTAGGGTAGGGTTTGACATCAGCTTTAGGCCCAGGGTTTAGGGTTAAGAGGTTAGTTTAGGTGTGGTTTAGGGTTTTAGGGTTTAGGGTTGTAGGTATAGGGTTTAGGGTTTAGGGTTAGTTTAGTGTTTAGGGTTTAGGGTTGTAGGTCTAGGGTATTTTAAGTTTTAGGGTTTAGGGTTAGTTTTAGGGATTAGGGTATAAGGTCTTTTTAAAAAAAATGATTAAATAAACATGTAGATTTTGGTTTATTTAGTTTATTTTTTATTTATTTTAGTTCATTTTATTTTATATTTTTATTTAGGATTATTTTTTATTTTTATTTAGTTTGGTTTATTTATTTTTGGTTTATTTATTTTTGTTTAGGTTTTTTATTTTAATTTATTTTTTAGGTTTAGGTTTATTTTTTACTATAGTTTTATTTTTTTTTTTAGGTTTAGGTTTTATTTCTTATTTTTAGGTATAGCTTTAGGTTTTTATTTTATTTTTTTTAAGTTTAGGTTTTAGGTTTTTATTTTAGGATTATTTTTAGGTTTTATTTTTTAGTTTAGGTTTATGTTTATTTTTAGTTTATTTTATTTTATTTAGGGTTTTAGTTTAGGATTCGATTTAGTTTATTTTAGGTTTAGGTTTAGGTTTTATATATTTTAGTTTATTTTAGTTTTAGTTTAGGTTTATTTTATTTTATTTTAGGTTTAGGTTTTTTTAGGGTTTAAGTTTTTTTTAAGTTTTATTTTTTGGATTATTTTTTAAGTTTTAGTTTTTATTTAGTTTTTATTTTATTTTAGGTTTATTTATTTTTTTATTTTAGCTTTAATTTTTATTTTATTTAGGTTTTTATTTTTTAGTTTAGTTTAGGTTAGTATTTTAGTTTAGTTTTTATTTTATTTTATTTTATTTTTTTATGTTTAGGTTTAGGTTTAGGTTATGTTTATGTTCTAATTTAGGATTTCATTTTATTTTATTTTGGTTTAGGTTTTTTAATTATTTTATTTTTAGGTTTTATTTAGTTTAAGTTTAGGTTTTTAGCTTTTTAGTGTTTAAGGTTTAAGGTTTAGGTTTTAGTGTTAGTTGAGGGTTTAGGGTTTGGGGTTTAGGGTTTAGGGTTTAGGATTTCAATTTTAGTGTTCAGGGTTTATGGTTTAGTGTTTTAGGGTTTAGGGTTTAGGGTTTATGGTTTTCTAGGGTTTAGGGTTTATGGTTTAGGGTTTAAGTTTTATGTCAAGGATTCAGGTTTTACTTTAGTGTTTAAGGTTTTTGGTTTTTTTAATAGAGAATAAATTCATATTCAACATTTCTTTATTTTGATTTCATCAACTATGTAACACACTGAGTTTTCTAAGACATAAGCAACGACATAGATAAAAAATAAGCACGCATTGAGTAAATCAAAATCCTAGATAACTAGAACCATCTACCGTAAAAGTTCCTTAACCTGGATCGATTAGTTTCTTGTTTCTCCGTTTCCATCACAACCACCACGACCTCTTGAGTAGCAGGATCCACCATCATATCCTCGATATCTCCCTCCACCACCACCACGGTTGTAACCTCCATCACTCCTCCTGCCTCCATAACCACCAATGTTTCAACCACCACCTCCATATCCACCAGCACCTCTAGATCCCCCACCACCACTACGATAACCCCCACCTCTGCCTTCACCATAATCGCTAGATCTAGACTAAGCCAGGTTTATAGTGATGTTCCTACCATCAAGGTTTTGCCCATTCTTACAGTTTAGGTTTAGGATCATTATGTTTTAGGGTTTAGGATAATTTTTTAATTCATTTAGTTGCTTTAGGTTTAGGTTCAGGGTTTAGGGTTTAGAATTTAGGGTTTAGGGTTAGGGCTTAGGCTTTAAGGTTTAAGGTTTAGGGTGTAGGCTTTAGGGTTTAGGGATTAGGGTTTCAGGGTTAATGCTTTTAGGGTTTAAGGTTTAGGATTAGGGTTTAGGGTTTAGGATTTAGGGTTTAGGGTTTAGATTTGATTTAGGGTTTAGTTTTGTGGTTTATACTTGGGTTTTAGGTGGGTTTAGGGTTTTTAGGGGTTTATTTTAGGGTTTATAGTCTTTTAGGGTTTACGATTGTAGGTTTATTGTTGTAAGTTTAGGGTTTAAGGTTTAGGATTTAGGATTTAGTTTTTTAAAATAACCATCAGTAGGTTTATTTTTTTACTTTGTTTTATTTTTATTTATTTTAGTTTATTTTATTTTTATTTTATTTAGGTTTATTTATTTATTTGGTTTAGTTTTTTTTTTATTTATTTTAGTTTAGATTTTTTTTATATGCTTTTAGGTTTAGGTTTAAGTTTATTTTTTTTTAGTTTAGTTTTATTTTTATATTTTTTATATTTTTTATTTTTAGGTTTAGGTTTAGGTTTTTATTTTATTTTTTTTAGGTTATAGGTTTTTATTTTAGGTTTATTTTTAGGTTTTATTTTTTAGTTTAGGTTTAGGTTTATTTTAAGTTTAATTTTTTATTTAGTTTAGGTTTAGGCATAGGTTTAGTTTATTTTAGGTTTAGGTTTATGTTTTTTTTATTCTAGTTTTGTTTATTTTAGTTTAAGTTTAGGTTTATTTTATTTTATTTATTTTAATTTTATTTTAGGTTTATGTTTTTATATTTAGTTTAAGGTTAGGGTTTTATTTTTTTTATTTATTTTTAGGTTTTATGTTTTATTTATTTTTTAGTTTAGGTTTTATTTATTTTTATTTTTTAGGTTTATTTTATTTATTTTAGGTTTTATAGGTTTATTTATTTTCATTTAGTTTTCTTTATTTTAGTTTATTAATTTATTATTTTTAGGTTTAGGTTTAGTTTAGGTTTGGGAGTTAGGTTTAGGGTTTTTTAGGTTTTATTTTTAGGGAGTGGTTTTAGGAGGTTGGGTAGGGTTTAGGGTTTAGGTTTGGGAGAGGGAAGTTTAGGGTTTAGGGTCAGGGTTTAGGTTATAAGGTTTAGGGTTTAAGGGTTGGGGTTTAGGATTTAGGGTTTATAAGTTTGGTAGGTTTAGGTTTAGGGTTTAGGGTCAGTGGTAGTGTTAGGTGGGGTTTAGGGTTAGTTTGGTGGTAGGTTTAGATTTAGGGTGTGGTCCAGTAATACATGGGTGGTATGGTTAGTTTTAGGATTTAGGATTTTCTAAGTGAACCAGTAGGTTTATTTTATTTTATTTTATTTATTTTATTTATTTATTTTTTTAAGTTTATTTGTATTTTGGGTTTATTTATTTTAGTTTAGGTTTTATTTTAGTTTATTTTTAGGTTTAGGATTATGTTTATTTTTTAGTTTAGTTTTATTTTATTTTTAGGTTTAGGTTATATATTTTTTATTTATTTTAGGTTTTATTTTATTTTTTTTAAGTTTAGGTTTGAGGTTTTATTTTAGGTTTTTTTAGTTTTTTTTATTTATTTTATTTATTTTATCGATTTTAGGTTTTTATTTTAGGTTTAGGTTTAGGTTTTATATATTTCAGGTTTAGGTTTATTTTATTTTATTTTAGGTTTAGGTTTTTTATTTTAATTTAATTTAAGTTTTATTTATTTATTTATTTTTAGGTTTATTTTTTAAGTTTATGTTTTTATTTAGTTTTTATTTTATTTTTATTTTAGGTTTAGTTTTTATATTATTTAAGTTTTTATTTTTTTTTTTACTTTAGTTTAGGTTTTAATTTATTTTATTTTAGTTTAGTTTTTATTTTTTATTTTAATTTATTTTTAGTTTACGTTTAAGTTCTAGTTTAAGTTTTTATTTTATTTTATTTTGATTAGGTTTATTTATTTATTTATTTTTAGGTTTTATTTAGTTTTGGTTTAGGTTTTTAACTTTTTAGGGTTTAGGGTTTAAAGTTAGTTGAGTGTTTAGGATTTATGGTTTAGGGTTTGGAGTTCAGGTTTTAGGGTTTAGGGTTTAAGGTTTAGGATTTATGGTTTAGGGTTTAGGTTTTAGGGTTTATGGTTCAGTGTTTAGGGTTTTAGGTTTAAGGTTTAGGGTTTTTGGGGTTTAAGGTTTAAGGTTTAAAGTTTAGGTTTTAGGTCTAGGGTTCAAGTTTTAGTTTAGGGCTTAGGGTTTTTTTTAATAGAGAATAAATTCAAATTCAACATTTCTTCTTTTTGATTTCATTAACGAAGTAACATACCAAGTTTTCTAAAACACAAGCGATGACATAGATAAAAATGAGCATACATAGAGCAAATCAAAAACCTTAGGTAGCTAGGACCATCTCTACTGTAAAGATAGTTCCATAACCAGCAGATTAGATCACTATTCTTTAGTACCTCCAATTCCCATCAGAACCACCTCGACATCTCGAGTAGTAGGATCCACCATCATATCCTCGATCTCTCCCTCCACCACCACCATGATTGTAACCTCTATCACTCCTCTCACCTCCATAACTACCACTGATCCTACAACCACCTTGACCCCCACCACCATTATGGTAACCGTAGCCTCCACCTGAGCCTCTATCGCCATATCTAGACTAAGCCTGGTTGACGGTGATGTTCCTGCTATCAAGGTTTTGAACATTCTTAGGGTTTAGGTTTATTAGGTTTTAGGGTTTAGGTTTATTTTTTAATTTATTTAGTTACTTTAGGTGTAGGCTTAGGGTTAGGGTTTGGATTTAGGGTTTAGGGTTTAGGGTATAGGGTGTAAGGTTTAGGGTTTAGGATTTAGGGTTTAGGTTTTAGGGTTTTTTAAGGTTTAGGTTTAAAGGTTTAGGCTTTAGGGTTTGTTTTAGGTTTAGGGTTTAGGGTTTAGGGTTTAGGATTTAGGGTTTAGTGTTTTTTTTTTAAAAAAAATTTAAGTAAACAAGTAGATTTAGGTTTATTTTATTTATTTAGTTTATTTTTATTTATTTTAGTTTATTTTAAATTTAATTTTTATTTAGGTTTATTTTTAATTTTTATTTAGTTTATTTTATTTATATTAGGCTTATTTATTTTAATTTATATTTTTTTAATTTTAGTTTATTTTTTAGGCTTAGATTTAGGTTTATGTTTATTTTTTAATTTAGTTTGATTTTTATTTTCTTTTTTAGGTTTTGGTTTTATTTATTATTTTTAGGTTTAGTTTAGGTTTTGTTTTTTTTTTTAGGTTTACATTTTAAGATTTTATTTTAGGTTTATTTTTTAGGTCATATTTTTTAGTTAGGGTTTAAGTTTATTTTTATTTTATTTTATTTTATTTAGTTTAGGTTTATGTTTAGGTTTTATTTATTTTAGTTTAGTTTACTTTAGTTTAGGTTTAGGTTTACTTTATTTTGTTTACTTTATTTTTATTTTAGATTTAAGTTTTTTTTTAATTTAGGGTTTAGGTTTTTTTTATTTATGTTTTATTTTTAGTTTTATTTTTTAGGTTTAGGTTTTTATTTAGTTTTAGTTTTATTTTATTTTAGGTTTAGTTTATTTTTTTTTATGTGTAGTTTTTATTTTATTAAGGTTTTTTATTCTTAGGTTTATTTTTTTAAAGTTTATTTTTTATTTTAGTTTATTTTGATTTTTTATTTTATTTTATTTTTAGTTTAGGTGTGTTTATTTTATTTTATTATTTTATTTAGTTTAGGTTTTTTTTTTAGGTTTAGAGGTTTAGATTTTAGGGTTTTAGGGTTTAGGGTTTAGGTTTAGGGTGGGTTTGGAGGAGGATTTAGAGTTTAGGGTTTAGGGATTAATTTTTAGGCTTTAGGGTTTAAGGTTTTTAGAGTTTATGGTTTAGGGTTAGTTAAAGTTTTAGGGTTTAGGGTTTAAGGTTTAAACTTTAGGGTTTAGGGTTTAGGATTTTAAGATTTAGGGTTTAGGGATGGTTAGTTGAGTGAGTTTAAGTTTAGGGTAGGTTAGGGTTTAGGAGTTTAGGAGGTTTAGGGTTTAGGTTTTAGGGTTTAGGGTTTATGTTTTAGGGGGTTTAGGGTTAATTTAGGATTTAAGGTTTAGGGTTTAAGGACTTTTAGGGTTTAGGGTTTATGGTGGTAGGTTTAGGGTTTAAAGTTAATTTTAGGGTTTAGGTTTAGGGTTTAGAATTTAGGGTTTAGTTTTTTTTAAAAAAATATATAATTAAGTAATCCGCTAGGTTTAGGTTTATTTAATTTATTTTTTATTTATTTTAATTTAATTATAATTTTATTTATTTAGTTTATTTTTTATTTTTATTTAATTTGGTTTATTTATTTTAGGTTTATTTATTTTAGTTTAGATTTTTTTTTTTAGTTTCTTTTTTAGGTTTAGGTTTAGGTTATGTTTATTTTCTAGCTTAGTTTTATTTTATTTTATTTTTAAGGTTTATGTTTTATTTTTTATTTTTAGGTTTAGGTTTTTAATTTTTTTTTTAAGTTTAGATTTTAGGTTTTATTTTAGGTTTCTTTTTAGGTTTTATTTTTTTTTAGGTTTAGGTTTATTTTTATTTTTATTTATTTTATTCAATTTATGGTTTAAGTTTATTTTATTTTAGGTTTAGGTTATTTATATTATAGTTTGGGCTTTTGCTTTTTTAGTTTAGGTGTTGGTTCATTTTATTTTGTTTATTTTATTTCTATTTTAGGTTTAGTTTTTATTTTTAGTTTAGGGTTTGTGTTTTATTTTTTATTTATTTTTAGATTTAGTTTTTATTTAGTTTTTATTTCATTTTATTTTAGGTTTATTTTATTTTTATTTTTGTTTGGTTATTATTTTATTTATGTTTTCTATTTTTAAGTTTATTTTCTTTTTTAAGTTTAATTTTGGTTTTTATTTATTTTATGTTAGTTCAGATTTGATTATTTATTTTATTTTATTTTTAGGTTTGGTTTTAGGTTTAGGTTTAAGTTTTAGTTTAAGTTTTTATTTTATTTTATTTTTTATTTTATTTAGGTTTTGGTTTTTTTTTAATTTTATTTTTAGGTTTTACTTAGTTTCAGATTAGGTTTTAAGGGTTTAGTCTTGGGTTTAGGGTTTAGGGTTTAGGGTTTGGGGTTTAGGGTTTAGGGTTTAGGGTTTAGGGTTTAGGGTTGTAGGTTTAAGGTTGTAGGTTTAGGGTTTAGGGTTTAGTGTTAGTTTCAGGGTTTAGGATTTAGGGTTTAGGGTTTAGGTTTTAGGATTCAGTTTTTTTTTAAAAAAAAAATTAAGTAAATTCTTAGGTTTAGGTATATTTAGTTTATTTTTTATTTATTTAATTTAATTTATTTTTTATGTTTATTTAGGTTTATTTTTTATTTTTATTTAATTAGGTTTATTTATTTTAGTTTAGGTTTTTTATCTTAGTTAATTTTTTAGGTTTAGGTATATGTTATGTTTATTTTTTAGTTTAGTTTTATTTTTATTTTATTTTTTAGGTTTAGGTTTTATTTTTTATTTTGAGGTTTATGTTTTGGTTTTTGTTTTATTTTTTAAGGTTTTGGTTTTAGGTTTTTATTTTATGGTTATGTTTAGGTTTTATTTTTTAGTTTAGTTTTAAGTTTATTTTTTGTTTATTTTATTTTATTTATTTAGGCTTTAGTTTTAGTTTATTTTAAGTTTAGGTTTAGGTTTTATTTATTTTTGTTTAGGTTTAGGTTTGTTTTATTTTGTTTATTTTATTTTTATTTTAAGATTATCTTTTATTTTTTGTTTAGGGTTTGGTTTTTTTTTAGATTTTTTATTTTTAGGTTTATTTTATTTTTTAGTTTAGTTTAGGTTTTTATTTATTTTATGTTAGTTTCGATTTAATTTTTTATTTTATTTTATTTTTAGGTTTAGGTTTAGGTTTTAGTTAAGGTTTTTATTTTATTTTATTTTATTTTATTTTATTTAGGTTTAGGTTTTATTTATTTATTTATTTCTTTAGTTTTACCTAGTTTAGGTTTAGGTTTTTAGGTTTTTAGGGTTTAGGGTTTTATTTTAGGGTTTATGGTATAGGGTTTAAGATATTAGGGTTTAGGGTTTAGTGTTTAGGGTTTAGGGTTTTAGGGTTTTAAGGTTTAGGGCTTAGGGTTGAAGATTTAGGGTTTAGGGTTATTTTTATTTTTTTATTTTTTTATTTTTTTTTAAAATTAAGTAAACAGGCAAGTTTAGGTTTATTTAGTTTATTTTAATTTATTTTTTATTTTTATTTAGCTTTATTTTTATTTTTATTTAGTTTAGTTTATTTATTTTAGGTTTATTTTTTAGTTTATTTTTTAAGTTTAGGTTTAGGCTTAGGTTTATTTTTTTAGTTAAGTTTTATTTTTATTTTATTTTTTAGGTTTAGGATTTATTTTTTATTTTTAAGTTTAGGTTTTTATTTTATTTTTTAGGTTTAGGTTTTAGGTTTATTTTTAGGAATTATTTCTTAGTTTAGGTTTAGGTTTATTTTTAGTTTATTTTATTTTATTATGTTTAAGTATTGGTTTAGGTTTAGTTTACTTTAGGTTTAGGTTTAAGTTTTATTTATTTTAGTTTAGTTTATCTTAGTTTAAGTTTAGGTTTATTTTGTTTTTATTTTAGGTTTAGTTTTTTTTTAGTTTGGGGTTTAGGTTTTATTTTTAATTTATTTTTAGGTTTTATTTTTAGATTTATGTTTTATATTTAGGTTTTTATTTAGTTTTTATTTTATATTATATTATTTTAGGTTTTGTTTATTTTTTTTTAGTTTAGG
This sequence comes from Cymbidium sinense, assembly GCA_021442155.1. Taxonomy (NCBI): domain Eukaryota; kingdom Viridiplantae; phylum Streptophyta; class Magnoliopsida; order Asparagales; family Orchidaceae; genus Cymbidium; species Cymbidium sinense. The sequence goes on along the minus strand of CM038214.1, from coordinate 315,879,110 downwards.
TTTTTATTTATTTAATTTTAGTTTAGTTTTTATTTTTTATTTTATTTTCTTTTTCAGTTTAGGTTTAGGTTTAGGTTTTAGATTACATTTTTTTGTTTAATTTTATCTTTTCCTTCATTTTGGTTTAGGTTTTATTTAGTTTAGGTTTATGTTTTTAGCTTTTTGGGGTTTCGGGTTTAAGGTTTAGGTTTTAGGTGTTTACTTTAGGTTTATTTTTAGGTTTTATTTTTTTAGTTTAGGTTTAGGTCTATTTTTAGTTTATTTTATTTTATTTAGTTTAGGGTTTAGGTTTTAGTTATTTTAGTTTAGTTTATCTTAGTTTAGGTATAGGTTTAATTTATTCTATTTATTTTAGGTTTATGTTTTTAGTTAGTTTTTATTATATTTTATTTTAGGTTTATTTTATTTTTTATTACACGTTTAGTTTTTATTTTATTTTGGTTTTTCATTTTAAGGATTAATTTATTTTTTAATTTAGTTTAGGTTTTTATTTTTTTTATTTTAGTTTAGTTTTTATCTTTTATTTTATTTTACTTTTGGGTTTTAGGTTTAGGTTTTTATTTTATTTTATTAAATTTAGGTTTTTTATTTATTTTATTTTAAGATTTTATTTAGTTTAGGTCTAAGGTTTTAGGTTTTTAGGGTTTAGGGTTTGGGGTTTAAGGTTTAGAATTTAGGGTTATAGTTGTTAGGGTTTAAGGTTTAGTGTTTAGGGTTTTAGGGTTTAGGGTGTAGGGTTTAGGGTTTAGGGTTAAGGGTTTTAAGGTTTAGGGTTTAGGGTTTAGAGTTATAGGTTTGGGGCTCAGGGTTTAGGGTTTAGGATTAGGGTTTTTTTTACTATTTTATTATTTTTTATGTTTTTTAAATTAAGTAAACTAGTAGGTTTAAGTTTAATTAGTTTATTTAGTTTATTTCTTATTTATTTTAGTTAATTTTATTTTTTTATTTTTATTTGGTTTATGTTTATTTTTATTATTTTGTTTATTTTTATAAGCTTATTTATTTTAGTTTAAGTTTTTTATTTTTGGTTTAGGTGTAGGTTTAGGTTTATTTTTTAGTTTAGTTTAAGTTTTATTTTATTTTTAAGGTTAAGGTTTTATTTTTTATTTTTAAGTTTAGGTTTAGGTTTTTATTTATTTTTTTAGGTTTAGGTTTTATGTTTTTATTTTAGGATTATATTTAGGTTTTATTTTTCAGTTTAGGTTTAAGTTTATTTTTAATTTATTTTATTTTATTTTGGATTTTGCTTTAGGTTTAGGTTTAATTTATTTTAGGTTTAGGTTTAGGTTCTATTTATTTTTGTTTAATTTATTTTAGTTTAGTTTAGGTTTATTTGAATTTTATTTGAGGTTTAATTTTTTTATTTAGGGTTTATGTTTTATATTTTACTTATTTTTATGTTTATTTTTTAGGTTTAGGTTTTTATTTTATTTTATTTTAGGTTTATTTTATTTTTATTTTAGGTATTTTTTTTTTTTTTAGTTTTTTTATTTTTTTAGTTTATTATAAGTTTTTATTTATTTTATTTTAATTTAGTATTTATTTTTATTTTATTTTATTGAGGTTCAGTTTAAGTTGTAGTTTAGGTTTTTATTTTATTTTATTTTTTAATTTTATTTTGGTTTAAGTTTATTTATTTATTTTATTTTAAGGTTTTATTTAGTTTAGGTTTAGGTTTTAGCTTTTTAGTGTTTAGGGTTTAGACTTTAGTGTTTAGTGTTCGTTTAGGGTTTAGGGTTTGGGTTTACGGTTTAGGGTTTAGGGTTTAGGTTTTAGGGTTTAGGGTTTAAGGTTTTTAGGATTTAGTGTTTAGGTTTTAGGTCTGGTGTTCAAGTTGAGTTTAGGGTTTAGGGTTGTTAGTTTTTTTAAAAATAGATAACAAATTCATATTCAACATTTCTTCTTATATTGTTTAGAGTTTAGGGTTTATGGTTTAGGGTTTAGGGTGTTGGGTTTTAAAGTTTTGGGTTTAGGGTTCAATGTTTATGATTTATTGTTACTTTTAGGGTTTAGGGTTTAGGGTTTGGGTTTTCTTATAATTTTTGTTATTTTTTTAAATTAAGTAAACTTATAGGTTTAAATTTATTTAGTTTATTTAGTGTAGTTTTCATATATTATAGCTTATTTTATTATTTTTTTGATTTAGGTTTATTTTTATTTAGTTTAGTTTATTAATTTTAGGTTTATTTATTTTAGTTTAGGTTATTTATTTTAGCTTATTTTTTAGGTTTAGTTTTAGGTTTAGGTTTATTTTTTAGTTTAGTTTTATTTTTCTTTTATTTTTAAGGTTTAGTTTTATTTTTTATTTTTAGGTTTAGGTTTATATTTTTATTTTATTTTTTAGGTTTAAGTTTTAGGTTTTTAGTTTAGGATTATTTTTAAGGTTTATTTTTTTAGTGTAGGTTTAGTTTTATTTTAATTTTATTTTTCTTTATTTAATGTTTTGGTTCAGGTTGAGGTTTAGTCTATTTTAGGTTTAGGTTTATGCTTTATTTATTTTATTTAATTTATTTTACTTTAGGTTTAGTTTATTTTCTTTTTATTTTAGGTTTATTTTTTTTTTAGGGTTTAAGTTTTATATTTTACTTATTTTTAGGTTTTATTTTAACATTTATTTTTTAGGTTTAGGTTATTATTTAGTTTTTATTTTATTTTATTTTAGGTTTATTTTATTTTTATTTTAGTTTTAGTTTTTATTTTATTTAGGTTTTTTATTTTTTAATTTAGTTTAGGTTTTTATTTATTTTATTTAATTTAGTTTTAATTTTTTATTTTTTATTTTTAAGTTTAGGTTTATGTTTAGGTTTAGGTTTAGGTTTTAGTTTAGGTTTTATTTTATTTTATTTTATTATTTTATTTTAGTTTAGGTTTTTTAATTTATTATATTTTTAAGTTTTATTTAGTTTAGGTTTAGGTTTTTAGCTTTTTAGGGTTTAGGGTTTAGGGTGTTGGTTGAGTGTTTAGGGTTTTGGGTTTAGGGATTGGGTTTAGGGTTTAGGGTTTAGAGTTTAGGGTTTAGGGTTTAGGGTTTAGGTTTTAGGGTTTAGGGTTTAGAGTTTTAGGGTTTATGGTTTAGGGTTTAGGGTTTTAGGTTTAAAATTTTTAGGGTTTATGTTTTAGGTCTGTGGTTCAGGTTATAGTTTATGGTTTAAGGTTTTAGTTTTTTAATAGATAACAAATTCAGATTCAACATTTCTTCTTTTTAATTTCATCAACCAAGTAACACACCAAGTTTTCTAAGACACAAGTGAGACATAGATAAGAAATGAGCATGCATAAAGCAAATAAAAAACCCTAGATAATAGAGTCATCTCTACTGTAAAAACATAGTTCCATAAATAGCAGATTAGATCGGCGGTTCTTTAGTTTCTCTAGTTCCCATCAAAATCACTTCGACCTCTCGAGTATTGGGATCCACCATCATATCCCCGATATCTCCCTCCGCCATCACCACGGCTTTAACCTCCATCACTCCTCCTGCCTCCATAACCACCACTGCTCTGACCACCACCTCCGTATTCACCATCACCACTAGATCCCTCACCACCCATGCGATATAGCTGCGCCTTTGCCGGATCTAGGAGCAGGTTGATAGTGATGTTCCTGTCATCAAGGTTCTAACTATTCTTAGGGTTTAGGTTTAGGTTTAGGTTTATTAGGTTTTATGGTTTAAATTTAATTTATAATTTTTTTAGTAACTTTAGGTTTAGGTTTAGGGTTTAGGGTTTAGGTTTTCAGTTTAGGTTAAGGTTTAGGTTGAAGTTTTAGTTTAGGTTTCTATTTTATTTTATTATTTTATTTATTTAGGTTTAGGTTTTTTATTTAATTTTTTTATATAATATTAAGTTTAGGTTTAGGTTTTTAGATTTTTAGGGTTTAGGGGTTAGGGTTTAGGGATTAGGGTTAAGGGTTTGGGGTTTAGGGTTTAGGGTTTAGTGATGTAGGTTTGGGGTTTAAGGTTTAGGGTCTAGGGTTTACGGTTTAGAGTTTAGGGTTTTGGGTTTTAGGGTTTAGGTTTTAGGGTTTTAGGGTTTAGGGTTTAGGGTTTAGAGTTTAAGGTTTAGGGTTTAGGGTTTAGGGTTTAGGGTTTATGGTTTAGGGTTTAGGTTAGTTTTAGGTTTAGGGTTAGGATTTTTTTATTTTTTTATTTCTTTTTATTTTTTGGGTTTATGGTTTAAGGATTAGGGTTTAGGGTTTAGGTTTTGGGTTCAGGTTTTAGTTTAGAGTTTAGGGTTTTTGGTTTTTTTAATAATGAACAAATTCATATTCAACATTTCTTCTTTTCGATTTCATCAAGCAAGTAACACACCAAGTTTTCTAAGACACAAGTGACGACATGGATAAGAAATGAGCACGGATAGAGCAAATCAAAAACCCTAGATAACTATAATAGTCTCTACTATAAAGGCACAGTTCCATAAGCACCAGATCAGATCAACTGTTCTTCAGATTCTCTAGCTTTCATCAGAACCACCCCGGCCTCTCAAGTAGTTGGATTGACCATCATATCCCTGATCTCTCTCTCTCTCTTGCCACCACTACAGTTGTAACCTTTGTCTCCTCCCGCCTCCATAAGCACCACTACTCTGACCACCACCTCTATATCCACGAACACCTCCAGATCCCCACCACCATTGTGATAATTGGCCTCCGCCTTCACCTCCACTGTTAGATCTAGATTGAGCCTGGTTGATAGTGATGTTCCTGCCATCAAAGTTCATCCCATTCTTTGGGTTTAGGTTTAGGTTTTGGTTTATTAGGTTTTAGGGTTTAGGTTTATTTTTTTATTTATTTTGTTTTACATTAGGTTTAGGTTAAGGGTTTGGGGTTTAGGATTCAGGGTTTAGGGTTAGAGTTTAGGGTTTAGGGTTTAGGGTTTATGGTTTATGGATTTAGGGTTTAGGGATTTAGGATTTATACTTTTAAGGTTTAGGGTTTAGGGTTAGGGTTCAGGATTTAGGGTTTAGTGTTTATGGTTTTTTTAGGGTTTAGGGTTTCAAATTTAGGGTTGTAGGTTTAGTGTTGTAGGTTCAGGGTTTAGGGTTAGTTTTAGGGTTTATGGTTTAGTGTTTAGGATTTAGGATGTAGGGTTTAGGGTTTTTTTAATTAAGTAAATCAGTATGTTTAGGTTTATTTAGCTTACTTAGTTTATCTTTTATTTATTTTATTTTATTTTATTTATTTATTTTTATTTAGGTTTATTTTTTATTTTTATTTAGTTTACTTTATTTATTTTAGTTTAAGTTTTTTATTTTTATTTTTTTTCATGTTTAGGTTTATTTATAAGTTTATTTTTTAGTTGTGTTTTATTTTTATTTTATTTTTTATTTTTAGGATTTTAGGTATTTAGGGTTAGAGTTTAGGGTTTGAGGTTTAGTGTTTAGGGTTTTAGGGTTTAGGGTTTTGGGTTAGGGTTTAGGATTAGGTTTAGTGTTTAGTGTTTAGGCTTTAGGGTAAGGTTTTTAAGAGTATAGGGTTTAGGGTTTATGGTTTAAGGTTTAGCATTTAGCTTTTTGGATTTTGGGTTTGGGGTTTAGGGTTTTAGGGTTTAGTGTTTAGGGTTTAGGATTTTGGGTTTTGGGTTTAGGGTTAGTTTTAGGGTTTAGGATTTAGGGTTATGGTTTTTTTAAATTTAATTTTTAATTTTTTAATTTTTTTTATGATTTAGGGTTTAAGGTTTAGGGTTTAGGGTTTAGGTTTTAGGTTTAAGGTATAAGGTTTAGGTTTTAGGTTTAGGGTTTAGGTTTTAGTTTGGGTTTATTTTTAAATTAAGTAAACCAGTAGGTTTAAGCTTTTTTTTAGTTTATTTAATTTATTTTTTAATTATTTTAGTTTTATTTAGATTTATTTTTTATTTTATTTTTTTAAATTTATCTATTTTAGGTTTATTTATTTTAGTTTAGGTTTTTTATTTTAGTTTATTTTTTAGGTTTAGGTTTAGATTTATGTTTATTTTTTAGTTTAGTATTATTTTTATTTTATTTTTTAGGTTTAGGTTTTCTTTTTTATTTTTAGGTTTAGGTTTACATTTTTATTTTATTTTTTTATGTTTAGGTTTAAGGTTTTTATTTTAAGTTTATTTTTAGGTTTTATTTTTTAGTTTAGGTTTAAGTTTATTTTTAGTTTTATTTTATTTTATTTAGTTTATGGTTTAGGTGTAGGTTTTATTTATTTTAGTTTAGGTTTAGGTTTATTTTATTTTGTTTATATTAAGTTTAGGTTTTTTTAGTGTAAGGTTTAGTTGTATTTTTATGTTTATTTTTTGAGGTTTAGGTTTTAATTTAGTTTTTTATTTTATATTATTTTAGGTTTATTTTATTTTTATTTTTCATTTAGTTTTTATTTTAGTTAGGTTTTTTATTTTTAGGTATATTTTATTATTTAGTTTAGTTTAGGTTTTTATTAATTTTATTTTAGTTTAGCTTTTATTTTTTATTATATACTATTTTAGTTTTGGTTTAGGTTTAAGCTTTAGTTTAGGTTTTTATTTTATTATTTTTTATTTTAGGTTTAGGGTAGTTTATTTATTTTATTGTTAGGTTTTATTTAGTTTAGGTTTAGGTTTTTAGGTTTTTATGATTTAGGGATTAGGGTTTAGGGTTTAGGGTTTAGGGTTTAGTATTTGGGGTTTAAGATTTAGGGTTTAGTGCTGTAGGTTTCAGCATTTAGGGTTTAAGGTTTAGGGTTTAGAGTTTAGGGTTTTAGGGTTTAGTGTTTAGGTTTAGAGTTTAGCATTTTAGGATTTAGGGTTTAGGGTTTAAGTTTAGGTTTAAGGTTTAGGTTTAGGTGTAGGTTTAGGTTTAGGTTTAGGTTTAGGGTTTTAAGTTTAGGGTTTATGTTTAGTTTAGTGAGATTTAAGTTTTAGGTTTTTTTAGGGAGGGTTTAGGTTTAGGTTTAGGGTTTAGGGTTTAAGTTTAGTTTTGGTTTATAGTTTAATTTTAGGTTAGGGTTAGTGTTTAGGGTTAGTTTAGAGTTTAGGGTTTTGGTTTTTTAAAGATCAAATTCAGATTCAACATTTCAAAGTAACACACCAAGTTTATTAAGACACAAGTGACGACATAGATCAAAATTGAGCAAGCATAGCGAATCAAAAACCCTAGAAAACTAGAACCGTCTCTACTATAAAGACATAGTTCCATAAGTAGCAGATCGGATCGGCCATACTGCTATTTCTCTAGTTCCCATTAGAACCAACCTACCCTCTTGAGTAGCGGGATCGACCATCATATCCCTGATCTTTCCCTCCGCCATCACCATGGTTGTAACTTTCATCGCTCCTCCCACCTCCATAACCACCCAGCTCTAACCACCACCTCCATATGCACTAGCACCTCGAGATCTCCCACCACCACTGCGATAATCGTTGCCTCCACTGCCAAATCTAAGCGGTGATGTGTCATCAGGTTATGCCCATTCTTAGGGTTTTTGATTTAGGGTTAGGTTTATTAAGTTTTGGGGTTTAGGTTGGTTTTTTAATTTATTTAGTTACTTTAGGATTAAGTTTAGGGTTTGGGGTTTAGGGTTTAGGGTTTAGGGTTAGGGTTTAGGGTTTGGGGTTTTGGGTTAAGGGTTAGGGTTTAGGGTTTGGGGTTTAAGGTTTAGGGTTTAGGGTTACGGTTTAAGGTTTATGGTTTAGGGTTTTTTAGGGTTTAAGGTTTAGGGTTTATGGTTTAGGGTTGTAGGTTTATGTTGTAGCTTTAGGGTTTAGGGTTTAGGGTTAATTTTAGGGTATAGGGTTTAGGATTCATGGTATAGAGTTTCTTTTTTAATTAAGTAAACCAGTAGATTTAGGTTTATTTAGTTTACTTAGTTTATTTTTTATTTATTTTAGTTTATTTTATTTTTAATTAGGTTTATTTTTTATTTTTATTTAGCTTAGTTTATTTATTTTAGGTTAATTTAATTTAGTTCAGGTTTTTTATTTTAGTTTATTTTTTAGGTTTAGGTTTAGGTTTATATTTATTTTTTAGTTTAGTTTTATTTTTATTTTATTTTTTAGGTTTAGGTTTTATTTTTTAGTTTTAGGTTTAGGTTTTTATTTTATTTTCTTAGGTTTAAGTTTTAGGTTTTTATTTTAGGTTTATTTTTAGGTTTTATTTTTTAGTTTAGGTTTAGGTTTAGGTTTAGTTTATCTTAGGTATAGGTTTAGGTTATATTTATTTTAGTTTAGTTTATTTTAGTGTAGGTATAGTTTTATTTTATTTTTATTTTAGGTTTAGGATTTTTTTTTTTTAGTTTAGAGTTTAGGATTTTTGCTTTTTTAACATATAATAAATTCAGTTTCAACATTTTTTCTTTTTGATTTCATCAACCAAGTAACACACCAAGTTTTCTAAGATAGAAGCTATGACATAGATGAAAAATTAGCATGCATAAAGCAAATCAAAAACCCTAGATAATTAGAACAGTCTCTACTGTAAAGATCGAGTTCCAAAAGCAGCAGATCGGATCAGTTGTTCTTCAGTTTCTCCAGTTCCTACCAGAACCACCCTGATCTCTCGAGTAGCGGGATCGCCAATCATATCCCCGATCTCTCCCTCCGGCACCACCATGGCTGTAACCTCCATTGCTCCTCTCGCCTCCATAACCACCACTACTTTGACCATCGCCTCCATATCCACCAGTAACTCTAGATCCCCACCACCCACGATATCTTCGCCTTCACCTCCTTGCCGGATCTAGGCGAGCCTAGTTGGCGTTGATGTTCATGTCAGGTTCACCCATTCTTAGGGTTTAGGTTTATGTTTTGGTTTATTAGGTTTTAGGGTTTAGGGTTTAGGGTTTTTTAGGGTTTATGGTTGTAGGCTTAGTGTTTAAGGTTTAGGGTTTATGGCTTAGGGTTTAGGATTTAGTGTTTAAAGTAGGTTTAGGTTTAGTATATTTAATTTATTTTATTTATTTTAGTTTACTTTATTTTTTCTTTTTATTTAGGTTTATTTTTTATTTTAATTTAGTTTAGTTTATTTATTTTAGTTCAAGTTTTTTTATATTAGTTTATTTTTTAGATTTAGGTTTAGGTTTAGGTTTATTTTTTTAATTATGTTTTAATTTTATTTTATTTTTTAGGTTTAGGTTTTATTTTTTATTTCTAGGTTTAGGTTTAGGTTTTTAGTTTAGGTTTAACTTTTTTTTAATTTATTTTATTTTATTTAGTTTAGGGTTTAGGTTTAGTTTATTGTTGGTTAAGGTTTAGGTTTTATTTATTTTAGTTTAGTTTATTTTAGTTTAGGTTAAGGTTTATTTTATTTTATTTATTTTAGGTTTAGTTTTTTTTTAGTTTAAGGTTTAGGTTTTATTTTTCCTTTATTTTTAGGTTAATTTTTTAGGTTTGGGTTTTTATTTAGTTTTTATTTTATTTTACTTTATGTTTATTTTATTTTTATTTTACATTTGGGTTTTATTTTATTTAGGTTTTTTTAGGTTTATTTTATTTTTTTATTTTAGTTTTGATATTTATTACTTTTATTTTAATTTTGTTTATATTTTTAATTTTATTTTATTTTTAGGGTTTGGTTTAGGTTTAGGCTTTAGTTTAGGTTTCTATTTTATTTTATTTTATTTAGGTTTAGTTTTTCTTATAGTTTTTACTTTGTTTAGGTTTAGGTTTACGTTTTTTTAGGGTTTAGGGTTTAGGGTTTAGGGTTTGGGGTTTAGGGTTTAGGGTTTAGGGCTTTAGGTTTTAGGGTTTAGGGTTTAAGTTTAGGGTTTAGAGTTTAGGGTTTAGGGTTTTTGGGTTTAGGGTTTAGTTTTTAAGGGTTTAGGGCTTAGTGTTTAGGGTTTAGGGTTCAGTGTTTAGGGTTTAGGTTTAGGAGTTGAGGTTGTAGGTATAGGTTAGTTTAGGGTTTAGAGTTTAGAGTTTAAACTTAAGTTTTCTACTTTTAGGTTTAGAGTTTAGGAGGTTTAAGGTTTATTAGTTTAAGTTTAGGGTTATAAGTTTAAGGTTTAATTTAGGTTAGTTTTAAGGTTTAGGAGTTTAGGGGTTTAGGTTTAGGTTTAGTTTAGGGTTTAAGGTTAGTTTAGGTTAGGGTTTAGGGTTTTAGTGTTTAGGGTTGTAGGTTGTAGGTTGTAGGTTAGGGGTTGTTAGTTTTAGGGTTTAGGGTTTAGGGCTTTGGGTTTAGGATTTAAGGTTTATGGTTTTTTTTTTAAATTTTATTAAACCTTTAGGTTTAAGTTTAGGGTTTAGGGTTTAGGGTTAGTTTTACGATTTAGGGTTTATGGTTAGGGTTTTTTTATTTATGGTTTAGGTTTTAAGTTTGTAGGTTTAGGGTTTAGGGTTTAGGGTTTTGGATTTGGGGTTTAAGTTATTTTTTAAAAAAATTAAATAAATCAATAGGTTAGGTTTATTTAATAAATTCAATATATTTTTTATTTATTTTAGTTTACTTTATTTTTTATTTTCAATTAGGTTTATTTTTTTTATTTAGTTTAGTTTATTTATTTTATGCTTATTTATTTTAGTTCACATTTTTTATTTTAGTTTAGGTTTTTTATTTTAGTTTATTTTTTAGGTTTATTTTTTAATTTATTTAGTAACTTTAGGTTTAGGTTTAGGGTTTGGGGTTTATGGTTTTCGGTTTAGGGTTAGGGTTCATGGTTTAGAGTTTAGGGTTTAGGGTTTAGATTTTTTTTTTGTTTATTTATTTATTTATTTTTTTGTTTAGGGTTTAGAGTTTATGCTCTTAAAATTTAAGGTTTAGGGTTACGGTTTAAGGTTTAGGGTTTAGGGTTTAGGGTTTTGGGTTTTTTAGGGGTTAAGGTTTAGGGTTTAAAATTTAGGATTTAGGGTTTAGAGTTTTCTTTTTAATTAAGTAAACTGATAGATTTAGGTTTATTTAGTTTACTTAGTTTCTTTTTTATTTATTTTAGTTTATTTTATTTTTATTTAGTTTAGTTTATTTATTTTAGGTTTATGCAATTTAGTTTAGGTTTTTTATTTTAGTTTATTTTTTGGGTTTAGGTTTAAGTTTATGTTTATTTTTAGATTAGTTTTATTTTTATTTTATTTTTTAGATTTAGGTTTTATTTTTTATTTTTATGTTTAGATTTAGGTTCTTATTTTATTTTTTTAGGTTTACTTTTTAGGTTTTTATTTTAGGTTTAGTTTTAGGTTTTATATTTTAGTTTAGGTTTAAGTTTATTTTTAGTTCAGGTTTAGGTTTAGTTTAATTTAGGTTTAGGTTTAGGTTTTATTTATTTTACTTTAGTTTATTTTAGTGTAGGATTAGTTTTATTTTATTTCTATTTTAAGTTTAGGATTTTTTTTGTAGTTTAGGGTTTAGGTTTTAGTATAGAGTCTGAGGTTTTTGGTTTTTTTAGTAGATAACAAATTCAGATTCAACATTTCCCTTTTTTAATTTCATCAACCAAGTAACATACCAATTTTTCTAAGACACAAGCGATGACATAGATCAAAAATGAGCACGCATAGAGCAAATCAAAAACCCTAGATAACTAGAACTGCCTGTACTGTAAAGACAGAGTTCCATAAGTAGTGGATCGGATCAGCCGTTCTCTAGTTTCTCCAGTTCCCATCAGAACCACCTCGACCTCTCGAGTAGCGGGATCGACCATCATATCCCTAATCTATCCCTCCACCACCACCATAATTATAACGTCCAGTGCTCCTCCCACCTCCATAACCACCATTGCTCTGACCATGACCTCCATATACACTAGTACCTCAAGATCCCTCACCACCACTATGATAACTGTCACCTCCGCCTTCACCTCCACCGCCAGATCTAGACTGAACCTGGTTGATGATAATGTTCCTATTATCAAGGTTCTGCCCATTCTTAAGGTTTAGGTTTAGGTTTAAATTTATTCAGTTTTAGGGTTTAGGTTTAATTTTTTAATTTATTTAGTTACTTTTGGTATAGGTTTAGGTTTAGGGTTTGGAGTTTAGGGTTTAGGGTTTAGGGTTATGGTTTAGGGTTTGGGGTTTAGGGTTTAAGGTTTAGGGTTCTATGGTTTATGCTTTTAGGGTTTAGGGTTTAGGGTTAGGGTTTAGGGATTTTTAGTATTTAGGGTTGTAAGTTTAGGGTTTAGGGTTGTAGGTTTAGGGTTTAGGGCTTAGGGTTTAGTGTTTAAACTAGGTTTAGGTTTATTTAGTATATTTAGTTTATTTTTTATTTATTTTAGTTTATTTTATTTATTATTTTTATTTAGGTTTATTTTTAATTTTTATTTAGTTTAGTTTATTTATTTTAGTTTAGGCTTTTTATTTTAGTTTATTTTGTAGATTTAGGTTTAGGTTTAGGTTTATTTTTAGTTGAGTTTTAATTTTATTTTATTTTTTATGTTTAGGTTTTATTTTTTAACTTTAGGTTTAGATTTAGGTTTTTATTTTATTTTTTTAGGTTTAGGTTTTAAGTTTTTATTTTAGTTTTTTTTTTAGGTTTTATTTTTTAGTTTAGGTTTAGGTTTATTTTATTTAGTTTAGGGTTTAGGTTTAGTATATTTTAGGTTAAGGTTTAGGTTTTATTTATTTTAGTTTAGTTTATTTTAGTTTAGGTTTAGGTTTATTTTATTTTATTTATTTTAGGTTTAGGTTTTTTTTAGTTTAGGGTTTATGTTTTATTTTTAATTTATTTTTTAGTTTTATGTTTACATTTATTTCTTAGGTTTAGGTTTTATCTTATTTTATTTTAGGTTTATTTTATTTTTATTTTACATTTAGTTTTTATTTTATTGAAGATTTTTATTCTTAGGTTTAATTTATTTTTTTTAGTTTAGTTTTGGTTTTTATTTATTTTATTTTAGTTTTTTTATTATTTTATTTTATTTTATTTTTTTGTTTAGGTTCAAGCTTTAGTTTAGGTTTTTATTTAATTTAATTGTTTTTATTTTATTTAGGTTTAGGTTCTTTTATTTATTTTATTATTATGTTTTATTTGTTTGAGTTTAGGTTTTTAGGTTTTTAAGGTTTAAGGTTTAGGGTTTATGATTTAGGGTTTAGGGTTTTAGAGTTTAGGGTTTAGGGATTCTGATTTAGGGTTTAGGGTTTAGGAGTTTAGTGTTTGACTTTAGGGTTTATGGTTTAGGGTTGTGGTTTAGGAGGAGGGTGTGGAGGGGTTAGTTTAAGTGGCTCAGTTTAAGGTGGGTTTAAATTTGGAGGGTGGTTTAGGGACAAGTGGTAGTTTAGAGGTTTAAGTTAGGTTTAGAGGTTTAGGGTGGAGGTCAGAGGAGGTTTAGGGCCTGGGGTCAGGTTGGTAGGAGTTTAGTGAGTGGATACTGAGTCAGGGTTGTTCATTTAGGTTTAGGATTTAGGGTTTAGGGTTTAGGGTTTAGTTTCTTTCTTAAAATTAAGTGAACCGACAGTTTAGGTTTATTTAGTTTATTTATTATTTTATAGTTTATTTTATTTTTATTTTATTTAGGTTTTTTATTTTATTTAGTTTTATTTATTTTAGGTTATTTTATTTTATTTTAGGTTTTTTATTCTAATTTATTTTTTAGGTTTAGGTTTAGGTTTATGTTTAATTTTTAGTTTATTTTTATTTTATTTTATTTTTTTAGATTTATTTTTTATTTTATTTTTAGATTTAGGTTTAGGTTTTTAGTATATTTTTTTAGGTTTAGGTTTTTATTTTAGGTTTATTCTTTGATTTTTTTTTTTAGTTTAGGTTTAGGTTTATTTTTGGCTTATTTTATTTTTTTTAGTTTAAGGTTTAGGTTTAGTTTATTTTAGGTTTAGGTTTAGGTTTCATTTATTTTAGTTTAGTTTTTTTTAGTTTAGGTTTAGGTTTATTTTATTTTATTTATTTTAGGTTTAGGTTTTTTTTAAGTTTAGAGTTTAGGTTTTGTTTTTTCTTTATTTTTAGGTTTATTTTTTAGATTTAGGTTTTTATTTAGTTTTTATTTTATTTTATTTTTATTTTACATTTGTGTTTAATTTTATTTAGATTTATTTTATTTTTTATTTTACTTTAGATTTTTATTAATTTTATTTTAGTTTGATTTTTTTTAATTTAATTTTTTTAGGTTTAGATTTAGGTTTATGTTTTAGTTTAGGTTTTTATTTTATATTATTTTATTTTATTTTATTTAGGTTTAGTTATTTTTTTTTAGGTTTTGTTTAGTTTAGGTTTGGTTTTAGTTTAAGGTTTGGGTTTAGGCTTTAGGGAGGGTTTAAGGAGTGGTAGGTTTAGGAGGGTTTAGGGTCACCATTTAGGAGTGGAGTGTTTATTTTAGAGTTTAGAGAGGGTTTAGGGTTTAGGGTTTAGGGAGGGTTTAGTGTTGTAGGTTTAAGGTTAGAGAGTTTAGTTTTTAGGGTTATGGTTTAGATTTAGGGTTTATGGTTTAGGGTTTTTTAATTACAAATGCCATTTAGGTTTAGGTGGAGGGTTTAGGGTTTTTGGTTAGGGTTTTATTTAGTTTAGGTTTTGAGTTATTAGTTTAGGGTTATAGGTTTAGGGTTTAGGGTTTAGCTTTTTGGATTTAGGGTTTAAGGTATTTTTTTCTAAATTAAGTAAACCAATAGGTTAGGTTTATTTAATATGTTTAGTTTATTTTTTATTTATTTTAGTTTACTTTATTTTTATTTTGACTTAGGTTTAATTTTTATTTTTATGTAGTTTAGTTTATTTATTTTAGTTCAAGTTTTTTATTTTAGTTTAGGTTTTTTATTTTAGTTTAGGTTTTATTTTAGTTTATTTTTTAGGTTTAGGTTTATTTTTTAGTAGACTTTTATTTTTATTTTATTTTTAGGTTTAGGTTTTATTTTTAATTTTAGGTTTAGGTTTAGGGTTTATTTTATTTTATTTTTTTTAGGTTTAGGACTTTTATTTTAGCTTTATTTTTAGGTTTTATTTTTTAGTTTAGGTTTAGGGTTATTTTTAGCTTATTTCATTTTAATTTGTTTCGATTTAGGTTTTTGTTTAGTTTATTTTAGGTTTCGGTTTAGGTTTTATTTATTTATTTTTAGTTTTTTTTAGTTTAGGTTTAGATTTATTTTATTTTTATTTTAGGTTAAGGTTTTTTTAAGTTTAGGGTTTAGGTTTTATTTTTCTTTATTTTTTAGATTTATTTTTAAGGTTTAGCTTTTTATTTAGTTTTTCTTTTATTTTATTTTAGGTTTATTTTATTTTCATTTTACGTTTAGTTTTTATTTTATTTAGGTTTGTTTATTTTATTTTATTTTTTAGGGTTTAGGGTTTTTAGGGTTTAAGGTTTACGATTTAAGGTTTTTTTAACTAAAATGATTTAGGGTTTAGTTAGTTTAGTTAGTTTAGTTATTGTTATTAGTTTTAGTTTTATTATGTTTATTTGTTAATTATTAATTTATTTAGGGCTTAGGTTTATTAGTTTAGTTTATTATTAATATTATATTATTATTATTATTGTTTTAGTTATTAGTTTTTGTTTTGGGGATTATTTGGTTTTAGGTTTAGTGTTTATTTGGGTTTATTAGGGTTATTATGGTTTAGTGTTTTTTAGTTTAGTTTTAGTTTTTATTTTATTTAGTTTTAGTTTTTGGGGGTTATATTAATTTTAGTTAGGTTTTTAGTTTAGTTATTATTTAGTTATTAGTATTATTTTATTAGTTTTTAGTTTATTAGTTATTATTTATTTAGTTAATTTTTATTAGGTTTTTGGGGTTTAGTTTAGTTTAGCTTTATTAGTTTAGGGATTTCATGTATATTATATTTTTATTTTACATTTAGGTTTAATTTTATTATGGTTTTTTATTTTTATGTTTATTTTATTTTTTTAGTTTAGTTTAGGTTTTTATTTATTTATTTAGTTTAGTTATTATTTTTATTTTATTTTATTTTTAAATTTATGTTTAGGTTTTAGTTCAGGTTTTTTATTTTATTTTATTTTATTTAGGTTAAGGTTTTTTTATTTTTATTATTTTTAGGTTTTATTTAGTTTAGGTTTAGGTTTTTAGGTGGTTAGGGTTTAGGGTTTAAGGTTTTTGGTTTAGGGTTTATGGTTTAGGGTTGTAGGTTTTAGGGTTTAGGATTTATGGCTTAGGGTTTAGGGTTTAGGGTCTTAGGGTTTAGGTGGGTTTTAGGGTTTAGGGTTTATATAGTTTGTTTAAGGTTAGGGTTTACAGTTAGAGTTTTATTTATTTATTTTTTAAATTTTTAAATTAAGTAAACTTGCAGGTTTATTTTTATTTAGTATATTTTTTATATATTTTAGTTTATTTTATTTTTATTTTTATTTTGGTTTATTTTTAGTTTTATTTAGTTTAGTTTATTTATTTTAGATCTTTTTATTTTAGTTTAGGTTTTCTACTTTAGTTTACTTTTTAAGTTTGGGTTTAGGTTTAGGTTTATTTTTTAGTTTAGTTTTATTTTTATTTTGTTTTATAGGTTTAGGTTTTAATTTTTATTTTTAGGTTTACATTGAGGCTCTTATTTTATTTTTTAGGTTTAGGCTTTTGGTTTTATTTAGGTTTATGTTTAAATTTTATTTTTTAGTTTAGGTTTTATTTATTTTAGTTTAGGTTATTTTAGTGTAGGTTTTGGTTTATTTTATTTTATTTATTTTAGGTTTAGGTTTTTTTATTTAGTTTAAGGTTTACATTTTATTTTTTATTTATTTTTACATTTTATTTTAGGTTTATATTTTAAGTTTAGGTTTTTATTTAGTTCTTTTTTTATTTTATTTTAGGTTTATTTTATTTTTATTTTTCATTTAGTTTTTATTTTAGGGTTTTTTAGGTTTTAGGGTTTAGGGTTGTAGGTTTAATGTTGTAGGTTTTGGGTTTAGGGTTTAGGATTTAGGGTTTATGGTTTCTTTTTTAAATTAAGTAAACTGATAGGTTTAGATTTATTTAGTTTACTTAGTTTATTTTTTCTTTATTTTAGATTATTTTTAGGTTTATTTCTAATTTTTATTTAGTTTAGTTTATTTATTTTTGTTTAGGTTTTTATTTTAGTTTATTTTTTAGGTTTAGGTTCAAGTTTAGGTTTATTTTTTAGTTGAGTTTTAATATTATTTTATTTTTAGGTTTAATTTTAGGTTAGGGTCACTTTAAGGTAGGGTTTAGGGTGTGGTTTAGGGTTTAGGGTTTAGGGTTTATGGTTTTAGGGTTTAGTTTTAGTTTTGGGGGTTTAGAAGTGTTTGGGGTTTAGGGATTTAGGGTTTAGGGTTTAGGATTTAGGGTTTATTTTGGGATTTTGGGTTTAGGGTGAGGGTTCATTTTTTTTTTTTAGGATTTAGGGTTTATGGTTTAGGTTTTAGGTTTAGGGTTCAGGTTTTAGTTTAGGTTTATTTTTAAATTAGGCAAACCAGTAGATTTTATTTTTTTTGTTTTTTTAAGGTTTAGGGTTAGCTTAAGATTTTACATTTTTTTAAAATAAAGTAAAGCAGTTGGGTTTACTTAGTTTATTTAGTTGACTTATTTATTTATTTTATTTTATTTTATTTTTTATTTATATTTAGGTTTTTTTTTACTTTAATTTAATTTAGTTTATTTATTTTAGGTTTATTTATTTTAGTTTAGGATTTATTATTTTCGTTTATTTTTTAGGGTTAGGTTTAGGTTTATTTTTTAGTTTAGTTTTATTATTATTTTATTTTTTAATTCTAGGTTTTATTTTTTATTTTTAGGTTTAGGTTTAGGTTTTTATTTTATTTTTTCAGCTTTAAGTTTTAGATTTCTATTTTAAGTTTATTTTTAGATTATATTTTTTAGTTTAGTTTATTTTATTTAGTTTAGTTTTAGGTTTATGTATAGTTTATTTTAGGATTAAGTTTAAGTTTTAATTATTTTAGCTTAGTTTATTTTACTTTAGGTTTAGGTTTATTTTATTTTGTTTATTTTATTTTTATTTTAGGTTTAGGTTTTTTTTTAGTTTAAGGTTTAGGTATTATTTTTAATTTATTTTTAGGTTTATTTTTTAAGTTTAAGTTTTTATTTAGTATTTATTTTATTTTATTTTAGGTTATTTTTATTTTTATTTTATGTTTAGAATTTATTTTATTTAGATTTTTTAATCATAAGTTTATTTTATTTTTTTAGTTTAGTTTAGGTTAGCATTTATTTTATTTTAGTTTATTTCTATTAGTTTATTTTATTGTATTTTTAGGTCATAGTTTAGGTTTTATTATATTTTTTTAATTTATTCATGTTTTGGTTATTTTATTTATTTTATTTTTAGGTTTTATTTAGTTTAGGTTTTGGTTTTTAGGTTTTTAGGGTTTAAGGTTTAGGGTTTTAGGGTTTAAGGTTTTAGGGTTTAGGGTTTGGGGTTAAGGTTTAGGGTTTAAGGTTTAGGATTTAGTGTTAAGGCTTTAGGGTTTAGGGTGTTAGAGTTTAGGGTTTAGGGGTTAGGCTACGGTTTAGGGTTTGGGTTTTTTTTAAAAAAATTAAGTAAACCAGTAAGCTTAGGTTTATTTAGTTTATTTTTTATTTATTTTACTTTATTTTATTTTTTATTTTCATTTAGGTTTATTTTTTATTTTTATTTAGTTTAGTTTAATTATTTTAGTTTAGTTTTTTATTTTTTTATTTTTAGCTTTAAGTTATATTTTTTATTTTTTGGTTTAAGTTTAGCTTTTTATTTTATTTTTTTAGGTTTTGGTTTTAGGTTTTTATTTTATGTTTATTTTTATGATATATTTGTTAGCTTAGGTTTAGATTTATTTTTATTTTATTTTATTTAATTTAGGGTTTAGATTTAGTTAATTTTAGGTTTAGGTTTTATTTATTTTAGTTTAGTTTATTTTAGTTTAGGTTTAGGTTTATTTTATTTTATTT
The DNA here is from genome assembly GCA_021442155.1 of Cymbidium sinense. Lineage (NCBI taxonomy): Eukaryota > Viridiplantae > Streptophyta > Magnoliopsida > Asparagales > Orchidaceae > Cymbidium > Cymbidium sinense. The sequence goes on along the minus strand of CM038214.1, from coordinate 315,860,395 downwards.
ATTTTAGGTTTAGGTTTTTTTTTAGGTTTAGGGTTTATGTTTCAATTTTTTATTTAATTTTAGGTTTGTTTTAAGTTTAGCTTTTTATATAGATTTTATTTTATTTTATTTAGGTCTTTTTTTTTAATTTTACGTTTAGTTTTTATTTTACATAGGTTTTTTAATATTGGGGTTATTTTATTTTTTTAGTTTAGTTTAGGTTTTTATTTAGTTTAGTTTTTATTATTTTATTTTATTTTATTCTTAGTTTTAGGTTTAGGCATAGGTTAAGGTTTTAGTTTAGGTTTTTATTTTAATTTATTTTATTTTATTTTATATTTATTTTAAGCTTAGATTTTTGTTTATTTATTTTATTTTTAAGTTTAAGTTTTTAGGTTTTTAGGTTTAGGTTTTTTTTAGGTTTTAGGTTTTGGGTTTAGGGTTTGTAAGGTCAGTAGGTAGGTTTGGTTTAGGGATTTATTTTAGGGTTTTTTTGGGGCTTAGGGCAGGGTTTAGGGTCACTGGGGTTTAGGGTTGTAGGTTTAGGGTTTAGAGTTTAGGGTTTAGGGTTTTTTCTAAGGTTTAGGGTTTAGGGTTAGGGTTTCTTTTTAAAAAAAATATTAAGTAAATTCGTAGGTTCAGGTTTATTTAGTTTATTTTTTTATTTTAGTTTATTTTATTTTTTATTTTGATTTAAATTTATTTTTATTTTTATTTAGTTTAGTTTATTTGTTTTAGCTTTATTTGTTTTAGTTTAAGTTTTTTTTTAGTTTATTTTTTAGGTTTAAGTTTAGTTTTAGTTTACTTTTTAGTTTAGTTTTATTTTTATTTTATTTTTTAGGTTTTGGTTTTATTTTTTATTTCTACGTTTAGGCTTAGGTTTTTATTTTATTTTTTTTTGTTTAGGTTTTAGGTTTTTTTTTTTTTTTTGTTTTTTTAGGTTTTTTTTTTGAATTTAGGTTTAGGTTTATTTTTAGTATATTTTATTTTATTTAGTTTAGGTTTAGGTTTAAGTTTTGTTTATTTTAGGTTTAGGTTTAGGTTTTATTTATTTTAGTTTAGTTTATTTTATTTTAAGTTTAGGTTTATTTTAAGTTTTTTTTATAGTTTAAGGTTTAAGTTTTATTTTTTATTTTTTTATTGGTTTTAGTTTTAGGTTTATGTTTTTATTTAGTTTTTATTATATTTTATTTTAGGTTTATTTTATTTTTATTTTTCTTTTAGTTTTTATTTTAATTGGGTTTTTTATTTTTAGTTTAGCTTAGGTTTTTCTTTATTTTATTTTAGTTTAGTTTTTATTTTTTATTTAAATTTTTTTTTAGGTCTAGGTTTAGCTTTTGGTTTAGGTTTTAGTTTATATTTTATATTTTATATTTTTTATTTTATTTTGGTGTAGATTTTATTTATTTATTTTAGGGTTAGGTTTTTAACTTTTTAGGGTTTATGGTTTGGCATTTAGGGTTTATGTTTTAGGGTTTTTTTTAGGGTTTAGGGTTTAGGGTTTTAGGGTTTTGGGTTTAGTGTTTAGGGTTTAGGGTTTTAGGGTTAGGGTTTAAGGTTTAGGGTAGGTTTTGAGTTTAGGGTTTAGGGTTAGTTTTAAGGTTTAGGGTTTAGGGTTAAGGTTTTTTTATTGATTTTTTACTTTTATTTTTCTTTTTTCTTTTTTTAAAATTGTCAACTGGTAGGTTTAGGTTTATTTAGTTTATTTTTTTATTTATTTTAGTTTATTTTGTTTTATCTGATTTAGGTTTATTTTATTTTATTTAGTTTAGTTTATTTATTTTTAGGTTTATTTATTTTAGTTTAGGTTTTTTATTTTAGTTTTTTTTTAGGTTTAGGTTTATTTTTTTAGTTTAGTTTATTTTATTTTCTTTTTAGGTTTAGGTTTTATTTTTCTTTTAGGTTTAGGTTTAGGTTTTTTATATTTTTTTAGGTTTATGTTTTAGGTTATTATTTTAGGTTTATTTTAGGTTTATTTTTAGTTTAGGTTTAGGTTTATTTTAAGTTTATTTTAATTTATTTAGTTTAGAGTTTAGGGTTATCTGGTTTATGGTTTAAGGTTTAGGGTTTAGTTTAGGTTTTTAGGGTTTTAGGGTGGGCTCAGTTTGTTAGGGTAGTTTTAGAGTTTAGTGGTTTTGGTTTAGGGTTTAGGGTTTAGGGTTTAGGGTTAGTTTAGGGTTTAGGGTTTTTTAGTATTTATGGTTTAGGGTTGTGGGTTTAGGATTGTAGGTTTAAGGTTTATGGTTTAGGGTTAGTTTTATGATTTAGGGTTTAGGGTTTATGATTTATGGTTTAGGGTTTTTTTAAAAAAAATTAAGTAAACCAGCATGTTTAGTTTTATTTAGTTTATTTATTATTTATTTTAGTTTAATTTATTATCTATTTTTATTTAATTTAGTTTATTTATTTTAGTTTTATTTATTTTAGTTTAGGTTTGTTTCTTTTAGCTTACATTTTAGGTTTAGTTTTAGGTTTATGTTTATTTTTTTGTTTAGTTTTATTTTTATTTTATTTTTTAGGTTTAGGTTTTATTTTTTATATTTAAGTTTATGTTTGGGTTTTATTTTATTTTTTTAGGTTTAAGTTTTAGGTTTTTATTTAAGGCTTATCTTTAGATTTTATTTTTATTTTTAGTTTATGTTTATTTTTAGTTTATTTTATTTTATTTAGTTTAAGGTTTAGTTTTAGTTTATTTTAGGTTTAGGTTTAGGTTTTATTTATTTTAGTTTAGCTTATTTTAGTTTAGGTTTATGTTTATTTTATTTTGTTTATTTTATTTTGTTTATTTTAGGTTTAGGTTTTTTTAAAGCTTTATTTTTAGGTTTAGGTTTTTATTTAGTTTTTATTTTATTTAGGGTTTTCTGCCACCATCCTTCAAGATTTTGATGGCAATGGGAACCCACGATAACACATTGCACACTTTAAAGCTGACTATTGCAACACAGGTGGCAGTAACGCTCACCTCCTCCGCATTTTCATTAGTAGTCTGTCAAGTGTTGCATTTGATTGGTACGCTGAAACTGCCCAATGGTTTGGTGAAGACTTTTGCTAAGTTAGAGCACCTCTTAATCAAGAGATTTGCTGGAGCTCAGTAGAGGGTGATTGTAGGCAACCTCATTCTAGAGAAATAGAAACTCAACGAGTCCCTTGTTGATTACATTCTCAGGTGGTGCAACCTGAGCATGTAATGGAAACCACAGCTGTCCGAACAACATGCGATTGAGATTCTTCTCAAGAATATCCATGGCCCGATCACCTTCATGCTTAAGGGCTTTACCATCAAAACATTCGAGAAATTAGTCAACAAGGCGGCTAGCCTACAAGAGGAAGCCAAACCGTTGCCCTTTCCCGACCAATCATCTAGGCCCAAACTGCAGAAGGTGTTTGAGAAGAAGCCAGGGAAAGTTGTGTTAGTGGATAGAGGAAAGCAGCCAACCAGAGTTTATGAGAGACTACTACTGGCCTTCTTTGCCACCTCCTTTCCACCACTTTGGCATCATCCATCATACCCGCAAATGCCACAATGACCATTTCCCAGTTGAACCTACCAACCCAAGATCAATATTCTTATCCATCGCTAGGTTGCTACTTTCCACCTACTCTTCCTGATAGATTAAATAAGCCATATTTATTCAAGAGGGAGGTAGTTAAGAATAACTTTAAGAATCTCTTAAAGAAACCTAACTTTAGTTACTAGAGTTTAAGAGGCCATTTGAAGTGGGCAAGAATGATGATCCTTGTTGTTGCCCCTACCACCGCATGTTAGGCCATGTCTTAGAGGATTGTATCACTTATAAGGACTAGCTTAAGTATAGCTATAAATTGATAGCCATAGTTATCTCTAAGGAATACTTATTAGAACAACCATCCAGTTCTATTAGAATAATCCTTGGGGATACTTGCGATCCTCTTAAGACCAGAGAAGGTTAGGATATCTCCCTATCCCAAACCTCTGAGAAGATCATTTTAAGATCAAGAACCTTTCCTTGTAGGTGCCTGAAGTAGCTCAAACCTCTAACACCAAGGAAGGTTTGCAAGTTGCAAAGGAAAACTCGAGGGAGGGTGACAGCCTAGTAGCAGTTGTAGCTCACCATACTTGCCCGAGATAGTCCAGTAGCATAGCCACCATCCAAGTCAAGTACTCCCTCCACCGTTCCTGCTACCACCTCTTCTACTAGCTCCTATTCTACTGGAAGGAGCGTTGTATATGTAGATAAAGGCACTAAATCCCTTACTCCGATTACTTTACTTGATTTCTATCATGTACCTCCATCCAAAAATAAATTAATGAAGAAAGCTGATTCTACTTATATATTGTCTACTTTGTTATGCTCTTCATTTTATTCCAATTGTAAGCTCTCTATGTCTAAATAAAAAATAATAGGTCTAGTAGTTATGATCTTTTCCTTTCTAATTCAGAGTCAGACTATCCTTCTCTAAATCAATCGGGTTCACCTCATGAGATTGACTTGGAGTCAACTGACTCTAAGGTTCCCATAGGAGAAGTTGTAGGTATGGCCGATGAGAAGGTAGAACTTTGCAGAAGCTCATAATTCCAAGAAGTCACTGAACTCAACCTACATAGTGGCAAAGTTCTACCTCTTAGGGTAGCACCTCAGGATAAGGGTAAGTAATTCATTGGTTCCGAGCAGATAGCCCCTCCATAGGATGCTCCACCCATGGATATGCCTGTGGAGGACCATGCCAAAGTTAATTACAATGTCCTAGCTCACCTTAGAAAGTTTCCAACTAAGTTATGAATATACGACGCCCTTGTCTTATCCAAAGAGATGAGGGAATCTCTAATCAAGGCGTTACTTGATCTAGAGATATGCTTAGCTTAGCTGACCGCTACTAAAGAGGAGGCATGCCACTTGAAGGACATCTTTAGTTACATTCATGATGAAGACTTTAGAGACAAGTACCACTCTACATTACAGGATTTTAGAGGATATCTAGTGTTGTGTATCAATCAACATTATGAGTCTAAGAACCCTTGCCGACTTGAGGATCGACATCTCCAAACCCCAAAAGGAAAGGATGGTGTTGAGAGGATTCAATGAACAAGGCGAGAGGGCCTTATGGTGTTTATTTTTTGATGTATGGGGAGGGACTGCATAAGGGGTACTTTTGAGGTGATCTACAACATTGAGGTATGATATACTATCTTGAAAGATAGAGGCATCACCCTACAATGGACCACGTAATAAGGACTCTAAGCTATGATTGTAATAGAGATTTTTCTCCGCTTACATGGATGAATAAAGTAGGGTTTATATTAAACCAGGTTCTTAAGTTTCCTATGGAGGAAAGCCTCTATTATTAATTACATCTTAAGAAATGAAATTTCCTAAGAATACTCTCGATTAAAGTAGACAATTATCACCTCCAAAAATTTCAAGGTTAGACTATCAAAAGATTGGTTGTATTTAAATCAATTAGAAAGTTCAACAAGAAGACTTATTTTTGGAATCCAAATGAAATAAGTAGGAAATTCTCATGATACTAAGAAACCTAGTGAGCATTCCAATCTATCCTATGGTTGGACTTTATAATTTTGAAGTTGAGGGGATTTAAATGTTTTGTGTTGAAATTTAATTAGATTACTTGGGCTTATAATCCAGAAACACATGGTTATGGGAATGCCCAAGAGGTAAGGATTTATGCTTGTAGCCCGAAGGAAATAGCTACCTTGGATCCCAAGTCTAGGGAGCGTTAGTATGAGCTAAAGCATGACCTAAATCTAAGTGACAAGTGGACATAAGGGTTTACCTCCACAAGAGAGAATAAATTGTCCGACTTTTGGACTTATAACTATTTTACCAACCTCCTATGATTTTAAAACCATGTAGTCTGGTCTTATGAATTGCAAGATATCTAGGGTAGTTATTTAATTAGAAGGAGACTAAAGTCCTAAATACACTCCATAAGAGACTAGAGCATGAGTGGTATGAGCAAATGACTTAATCTAAAGATGCAAAATATTTTCAAATTTTATTTCTTTTAGACAGATCATTTTGACAGAGGCTTCATGATTTCTTATGCTTAAATGCATCATTAAATAGGTTATAGGTTAAATCAGCTAGAAGATGTTGTTTTCCACTACAAGGGATGCCCTCATAGATGAAGCATTCCTTTATCGTGCAAGGATGGAGATCCTTCATGTTCAAGAGAGAAAGAATATGCACACATGATGTGAAACATACAACCATATAGCTAAGGTGTTGTTAAATCTTTTAATTATCTTATTTATATCTTAGGCTTTATGATGAGGTTATGAGTTGTTTAAAATTTAGTTATGAGTGATTAGTTGGGTAGAAAAGTAATTTTTATCCCAAGAGCCTAATAATCCAAGACACACATTAATGCTTCAATCATTTAAGAAACTAAGACAAGCATGCCGTCCTAATGCATAATGTAAACATAACATCAAACAATTATATAAACTATCATAAAGAAAAAAGGTCGGTGGTGTACCAGCATAACCCAAAGAGAGAAAAGATGGGTAGTCGAGCTCTACCCTTATACAACATAGAATATGAAAGAATAATTATAATTGTATTAAATGCTATGAGTGTCTTCTTTCTTCATATCTCCATTTCTTATTTCGTTCCTTCTTTGATTTGGATGGTGCTTGCTTCAAAGGCATCATAGGGCACCCCAGGATAAAGCCTTCTAGGCACTACTCATCCTAATCTCCCATAGCACTAATCCTAATTCCAATTACAAAAAATTACATTTATGTGGGAACAGTAAATCTTACACTTGCAAAATAGAAGTTAGCAAAATATACATATAATCCTAAGCAGCTATATTTATAATTTGGACTTAGCACCCTATAAATAGCTAACTAAGCCCACCTGTCCTAACTTTGATTATGCTTAAGTATTTAAGCAACCTGTAAAAAAAGCATTCACATTTATTTTTAAGCATCACTTAAGCATAAACCCTTACAGAAAACATGATTAGGCTAATATTGGCCTATCATCCAGTCTACAAAGCATACACCCTAACATTCAATCTAAAATAATACATCATAAAATAAAACATACATCACATCATACATCATCCTAACTTCGAGCTAGAATTGGTGACTTAATTCTAATGTGTGTATTAAGGCTTCTGTAGTAAGTCTTGTTAGGCATTGATGTTGTATTATCTAAGTGTCAAAGGATTCAATTTAACATGAAAGGTCAATTTCACTTGAAGTAGTTTAATTGATTTGAGAATTTTAATTTGTGTTTTCTTTTGTTTCATTTGATTACACTTAGCAACTAAGTGTTATAAAGAGAGGAAAAGTGGATTGCCCTCTTCAATCCCTACCATAAGTAACTTTCTAAAGTATATTAATTTGATTTATTTCTTTTTAGTGAATTACTTATTAAATGATTTAATTAATCCTAAGTTTAGGTTCACTTTAAATAATTCTATTCAAAATTAAAGGCATCTTAAGATTAATTTAATTGAATTACTATCACATGACATATATTAAATCATTCCTTTCCATCACATGTAACATGCATATGATTTAATCCTAAGTGTATCTATGCATGCAACATATTTTAGCACACTTAAATGATGAATGTATGTGTATGTTTAGAATTTATATTTTATTTGATTGAATTATTTAAACATATTAATTTAAACTTTATCCAAATTCTTATACAAAACATAAGAAATGAAATTAAATAGCATGTGTATTAAATCGGGAAGTGAGATAATCAAATGTCCTTGGAGCTAGTCTCAGTATTCTCAAGATGTCAGACTATATACCCATTTACATTCAAACATATGTAAATTTGTATACATGAACATAGGAAGTAAGCTCCAAATCATATGGCTAATTAATTCAACCACTTAGTTAATTATGAATGCATGTAATTTTAATGTAAAATGGGATATTCATTCACTAATCACATATACATATACATCTATGAAGATATAGGAAAGTACATGTCATTGTTAAACCAGGGAAGCAAGGTAATTAAATGACCTCATTGGGGCTAACTAAAGCCTCTTATTCTCGGGATGTCCAAACTATATACTTTCCTTTCTTGGACACACATGGATGTATACATAAATGAGGGAAAGAAAACCATGCAAAGATTGTATATTTTTTGATTGAATCATTTATATGTATGAATTAAAGCTCTATCCAAATTCTAATGTTGAAATACATAAGAATGAAATCAAATGCGTACATGTCATTGTTAAACCAGGGAAGTGAGATAATCAAATGACCTCCTTGGGGCTAGCTAAAGCCTCGTGTTCCTGACATGTCCAAACTATATACCCATTACCATTTAATCTTATATAAATCAACACATGAATAAAGGAAAGAGAACTCAACATTCATACACTTAAGCTATAAGCACATGCATTTCTTATGTATTTATAACTAGCATCATAACACAAATTATTATTCATTTATAAGCTTTTGAAAAATACATTTGGATTTAATAGTGATAATAGCCACATATATTAAATTAAATCAACACATGCAAGCTTACATAAAAGAAATCCATTTTATTTTACTTGATTTTGAAAAGATGGATGCATAAATTCAAATGACCAAATTTAACATGATTGGAAAGAGTATAATCAAATATAAGCATGTGATTCATTCAACCAAACTAGTTCTTAAGGATAATCAAATCAAATAAGATTATTTAAAGCAAACCAAAGCTTCTTTATTATTTAAGTTTTGGATTTGACTTAATTTAAAGAGGAAAAAAGAAATCATCACTTGATATTTTAAACCCATTCCCACATTATTGATTTGATTTAATTTAAGGAAATGTAATTAAGTTGATTTTATGGGTTAATTAAGTTGAACCCTTAATTAGATGAATTTAACTATCCCTTCTATGTCACCTTAAAGTAAACTAAAATAATTATGAAAATGGAGAATAAACTTGCAATGATCCTAGGAAACAAAAGGGGCCTAATGCATGATAATAAGATTAAGAGATTAATTAATTACTCTTATGGTTTTCCCACACATGTGATCTAACCATAATGTCATTAAACTCCTTTAGGTTATTAACCTAAAGATCATCCATGATTTAATTAATTAAGGTCTGATGTGATTATGATTTTAATTTGATTAAGTGATTTAATTAGTTAAATCTTAATTTTCATTTTAAAATGGGTGAAATGAACTTGGAAAGGGGTCCCAACCCTATTCCTTAGTTCACTTAACAATGAACAATGAATAAACTTAATTAACCAAATTATGTCATGGGATTAATTAATCATTAATTAACTTAAAAGAGTAGTAGTTAGTTAGTCAATTTTCTAATTAAGTGAGCAATAAATACCAAGAAAAGCATGGAGGTAGGTCATCCCATTAAATTAACAAAAAATTAATTAAAGTAATTAAGGATTACTAATTAATTTTATAATTAAACCTTAATTAAACCTTAATTACTATTCAAAATTAGTTAAGATCATTTTTAATTAATTCTCCTTTGAAATACTTTAAAATGATTATTTATTTGCATTTTTTATTTCTTCATTATTTTTTATGATTTTTAGAAGTTTCAGCCCTAAATAATTATTAATTAAGCCTAATCCTATTGGCACCATGCATGCTTTCCACATGGCACCTCAAGATTGCCTACTTAAAACTTATCCCACTACTATGTGATGTGGTGTTTTCTTCGCCACATGATGATAATAATCCTTAATAATAGATTAAATAAGATCGATCAATCTATTCTAAACCGCCCATTTGGATGGTGGAATGGATGGTGTGATCTAACATCATGAAAGTGAGGGAGAATGAGGCCCATTGCTCACTTGATCTGAGCTTACCCGAGCTTGGATCACCTCCAAAAGGATCCCACACCTTCATCACATCAATCAGAGGGGATCCAATGATCAGGATCACATGAGATGCAAGTTTTCTTCAAAAAGCTCCAACCCATTTTTGCTTAAATATCAATTTTGGAAGCATAGCTTGTCGGAGCTCAAGATTAGTGGCTTAAACGATTGAGGAAGCTTAGTGGAGATGAAGCCTGTTGAGCAGCAATTGGATCCATTCCTTGACCTTCACTCGAAAGGCCATGAATTAGTAATTTAGAGCTTGACATTGATTGAAGTCCCACCTCCAGTGCTCTCGAAGCTTGGGAGATGATTTGTTCTTGCTTGATGAGGCCTAGGGAAGGTGCGTTCAAAATTAATTTGAGTTTGATGGAGAAATGTTAGGTAAAATGGGGTGTCCTATTTCAAGATGGATGAATGGCATTTTTGATCAAGGAATGAGCTTGAGAGCTAGGAATGGCTCTAGTGGTCATCTTGGTAGCTAGGGCTCTAAGGAATGATTTTTGTGTGTGTTTGAGTGGAAATGAGGGGGTGTATAACCCCCTTCATTATGATCAGATGGTGAGATCGAGTTTGGCATCTAGTGGTCATCCGTCCATATCTAGGAGTCTTGGGTGGCAAGGAGGTAAGTTGTCTCGGCTTGGTTGGTTGAAGGTGCGGAGGTGGCCGCTAAGAAGAATCATGGGTGTCTAGGGTTTCAAATGCTCCAATGGGAGGGTGAGGTGATTTTACCATCTATGTCCAAGACAACCACCCCTTGGGTCAGTTGCTAGGTTCCTGGGTGGACCATTGGGAGAGTACCAAGTGGCCAAGAATGGAAATAACCACTTACATGGGTGATTTGTCTCATGTGATGCCATTAACCAAGGGTACAATGATCATTTGGCATTGATTTGATTTTGTAGATTTAAATGAGCCAAAAGTGGGTTAGCCCAAATTTCAAGTCAATTAGAGTTTATTTGGTTAATTTGGCTCAATAGGTCAAATTGTTAGGTTGTCAAGTTGACCAATTGGTCAAATTGGGTCAAACCAAGGGATGGGTAAGTTCATATGATCATTTGAGAGATTTCTATTTTTTTGGTTCAATGGTTTAGTTTAGTGGCTTAGATTTTATTTTGGCTCATTTAAATTCATTTGAGTCAAATGGGTTAAGTTGACCAATTTGACCAAATTGGCCAAATTTGCTTGGGTTGGTGGTTGGTTTGGGTTTAGTTGACCAATTTAAGATGATTGTAGGATTTAGTATCAATTAATTTTGATTTGGTTTTGATTAAGGAAACTTGAACCTTTAGGCCAATTTGGTTCAATTGGGTCCAGTCATTGGTTTGGTCAAGTTCAACAATCAATTTGGAATGAACTTGAGCCATTGGTTGCAATCAATTTGGTTTATATTTTGATTTGACCCAATTTGGTTTTTAGGTCAATTTGGGTCAACTTGGGTCAAGGGCCAATTTTGTTTGACTCAATTGAAGGTCAAGTCATATTCAAATATTGAATTTGATATGAATCATTGGTTTCAAGGGGATTTGTCTTAGGTTGCAATTTGGCTAGTTTGGGTTTATATGTTAAGGGGTTGACTTGGTCAAATGACCAAGTTGACTTGGTTTGACCAATTTGTAATTGATCAACCTAGGGTGATCAAAATCATGATGGGAGGTTTTGATGGGCTTGGTTCAATCTAATTTGGGTATGATTAGAACTTGCTCTCAAATAGGTCAAATTGGCCACTTTGGGTCAAGGAACCAATTGGGTTTAGTTTTTGATTTTATGTTGAGTTTGATTTAGTATATATTTGGGATTGATATATAAATTCAATTGTAATTTTTGTTCAAATGGGTTTTGGTTCATTTGAACATTTCAAGTCAAAAGGGTTAAGTTGGGTTTGACTTGGGTTGATTTTGGTTTGGCTTGATGATCATTTCATTTATATGAATATGATTGAAGGTATGATTGATTCATGAGAAAATCAATTGAATTTGGGTTTTGGAATGAAGGAATTATGCTAAGTTCATGGAGTTGAGTCATGTGGCTTGGGTTTTGATTTTGATTTGGTTTTATTTAGTTTTGATGATTTAAATGTATATTTCATTTAAATTTGTGAAGATGATAAAAAATATAATTAATTTGTGAGAAAATAAATTGAGTTTGACTTGATTTGGATTAAGATTTGGCTAAGTCCATGGGATAGGTCGTATGGCTTAGGAGGGTTTTGATTTAATTTGATATTGATTTAGTTTTGATCATTGAATGAAGATTTGATTTATATTTAGGAAGATGATTGAAGATATAAATTGATTATGAGAAAATCAATTGATTTTGTATTGATTTGGATTAAGATTTGGCTAAGTCCATGGGATAGGTCATATGGCTTAGGAAGGATTTCAAGTTTGGATTTCATCATGGGCTTCAATCAGTTGGTTTTGGAATTTAGGTTTGAATTGGATTTGATTTTGATGTTTGAATTGAACTTGAGGTTTGGTTTGAGATGGTGAACATAGATTGGGTTGTAGGGTAGATGGATTATCCTAATCCTTATGGCATAACCTAATTCTATGGTTAACCCTTCTAAGTCATTAGAATTAGGATAAGTGTTTACCTAATTGTTAGAAGTGTCTTATGACTAGGGAAGTCTTAGTGTCTAGAAGACTCCTAAGTATAAGATGGGAAGATTGAATCTGCACTCCAAAAGTGTTGCTCTTGGAGATAGATGATTGGAAGACCGAAGCTAATTTTCACATGATAGACTCAGATACATCTTTGAACACCTTTCTTGGGAGACCATGGATACATGAGAACAACATAGTTCCATCCTCTCTACATCAGTGTACGAGTTTGTGAGAGGTGGGATCATCTACTCTATTAATGGAGATCTCAAACCATTTACAATGAGGTTGGCATATATGAGGATGTGGCTTACTACCTCCCTCAAAATTAACAAGTTTATTCTCATAAACTTGGCAAAATTTTTAAAATAAAAGAAAAAGAAAAAGAAAAGTAAAGAGAAAAAGAAAAAGAAAAGAAAATAGAAAATAAAAAAGAAAATAAAATGGAGTGGAAATAGACTTGGAGGATGAAGTGGAGGGATTCCACCCACGCATTACTCCATTCAAACATATGGGTAAGATGAACCTCCACTAAGTGAGAGAAGAGGCTTAGAGGCAATCTGGGTGGAAAACTTCTTTATTGGCCACCCAATGAAAGATATGTCCCATCTACCAGGAGTACACCTGCTATCCATACAGACTTAGAATATAGTTCATAGGATGAGTCTTATATGGTTAGCACACCAACCAACTCTTCTCAGTAGTAGATTCCCTTGGAGGTGACACTTGAGCCAAATAGCGATGAAGACCGATTCAAAGCAAAGCATAAGTGTATCCAAGTCTATATGTGAAACAATTATGCAGCAGTTGGGAACCTTAGCTCTAACCCTACTTTCCTCTGGGTTGAGGTTTGTTAAGGAAGCCCTTAAGTCACAAGTGTGAAGACTGAGGTTCTTTTGAGCATCATCCTCAAGAAGTTGATGTAGAACTTGAGGATGATTCATATAAATAAATTATCTTTTGATTGGTACTTAAGAAGTTAATCCACATACTTGGTCAAAGCAAGTACTACTTTGAAAGAATATGGAATAATAAATGCAAAAGCTCTCAATCAAGATCGGGACTAGGATTCTATATAGTGGGTCCAGTCAATGATGATGATTTGGAATCTGATAGGTTCTTTTCAAATAATATTAGCTCATATGAGGAGTTATGCTTAGAAACTTCAGATGATCCAAATGATTTTGACATCAAAGTTGCACTGGCAGTGTTTGAAGAAGAGATCAAGTCAACCATCAATGAGCTCAATAAAATCAACTTAGGAATTGATGAATATCCACGCCCAACATACACCAGTTCTTTGTTGAATGAAATTTAAACCAATGACTTAGTTAGGCTATTAATTAAGTTTAAGAACTGCTTTGCATGGAATTATGAAGAGATTCCTGGATTGGCTCCTGACATAGCAGTCCATAAACTAGCAATAGACCTACTAACTATCAAGCAAGCTCTAGACTATTGAGACATAGAATATTTCTAAAGTCAAGAAATTGATCAATGCATTCATCGAAAGAAAAATACCTACCCCACCAATGCCAAGTTAAAATGACCAAATTCACATATGCTTGATTTTAGGGATTTAAATAAGACATGTCCAAAAGATGAATCACTACCAATCTGGATGGTACATTCCCTCATATCATGCAATCTGCTCTTTCATGGATGGCTCATCTGGATATAACCAAATAAAGATAGCCCTTGAAGATGAAAGAAACACTACTTTTAAAACCCCAATCAGAATCTATTACTATAAGGTCATGCCTTTCATCCTTAAAACTACCGGTGCTACATACCAGCGAGCTATGACTCGCATCATCGATGAACTCATTCATCATCAAGTAAAGTGTTATATTGATGATCTGTGGTAGAGAAAGGAAGACCATCTTTGACATGAGAGTTGTTTTGAATAGTTAAGATAATTTAACCTCAAAATGAACCCCGGTGTGCATTCAGTAGCTTTGAGAAATTTCATTTATTGTCTAACACTGGAATCAAAATCATGAGAGAAGATCAAGGCGAAAGAAAATGCCACTCCCTAAAAGTTTAACTTAACTCAGATCATTCTAATGGTGGTTGGCATATCTAAGATTCTTTATATCCAACCTATCGAGAAGATGTCAACCATTCTCAACGCTTGTCAAAAAAGATGCCAAGTTCAAGTGTGATGACAAGTTTGAGCATTCCTTCGAAGACATCAAGCATTACCTGATGACGCCACTGGTTTTAGCAGCCCCTATCCCGAGCAAGCCACTCATACTTTACACTACTATGTTAGATGACTCCCTTGGTGCTTTGTTGGCCCAAGCCAATGATAAAGGGAAGGAAAATGCAATATACTACCTCAGTCATCGTCTAATCCTTATTAAGGCTAATTATTCACCCATTAAGAAGCATTTCCTAGCTTTAATCTTTACATCCCAAAAGCTACACGCTATCTAGATGGTTGGCATGATGGTCCATGATCCAATAAGCTTGACATTACCTTGCATTCCGTGGAAAAGACAAGCACTAGCGGATTTCAGCAAAGACACCCACTTCCTCTTTCTCCACTGATGATATCCCAAATAAATCATGAACTTAGAGATATTATCATTCACAACTAGTTAATGTACTTTGATGGTGGAGCTTCCTCTCAAAGAGGAGAAGAACCATTATCTATTATTCCAGGAATGGCAGGGGTGTGAATAGTTCTCTTAACTCTAAACTACGATGTGATGAGATTCTCATATCATCTGTCTAATCCTTGCACCAACGAAGAAGCTGAAAATGTGGCTTTGATTGCCAGTCTAGACTTAGTTATTACTCTAAGCATCCAGAACATCAACATCTTCAGGGATTCTCATCTAGTTATCAACCAAATTGCTAGGTCCTATAAGGTTATAAAGTCTAAGCTCCATCACTACCACAAGTACACCATGGAGTTGTTGGCCCAAATCTTAGAGGTTACCATTTATAAGATTCCTCGAGAGAGAACACTCAGTATGCTTTAGCTAAGCTTGGCAAGAGTTGATGTTGAGGATGAGTCCATATCAATAAAGGTCCAAAATAGACAAGTCTTATCCCTTATTGATATTGAACTCATCAAAAGAAGAGGAGGCCATTGCCAAGAAGGACCGAGTTATATGGAGGCAACCATTCATGGATTACCTAAATAAAGGTAAACTACCTCAAGAGAAGTCTCAAGCCCATCAGATGAAGCATAGAGCACTATTCTATGCTCTTATGGAAGGTGTCTTGTACAAGTGGTATTTTGAGGTTATATTGTTTACATAAGCATGAAGCCCATAAGATCATGACCGTAGTATACTCAGGATTATGTAGAGCCTACCAATCCAGTCTGAAGATGAAAGCCAAGATCAAGAGACTAGGGTACTACTGGCCTTCGATGATCAAAGATTATATGGATATGGCAAGGCAATGTCATGAATGTCAAAGACACAGTGCGGTCCTACACCAACCACCCAACATTCTACATCTTACATTGGCCTCATAGCCATTCAAGTGTTGGGGTACTGACATAGTGGGTTTGATTGATCCTCCTTCTTCCAAGGGTCATTAGTTCATCTTAGCTGACTACTTTTTGAAATGGGTGATGACTCGCTGAGAGGTCACATGTGCTCCTTTTAGGAACCATATCATATAGGCTTGGAGTGCCTTGAATATATCTAATAATGGTACCGCATTCAAGAGCACCAAAAATCATCTTTGCCCAGACACAACATAGAATGGAGATATTCTACCATCAACTACCTGGGAAAATGACTTAGCAAAGTCTTCAACAAAACTCTCATCCAAAACTAAAGAAGACACTCAAATAAGAGTGGATGAGTAGTTAGTTGTAGCCTGCTACACCGCACCATATAAAACTCAACTCACTTTTATCTTAGTGTATGGGTAAGCCATTCTATTAAGTCCAACACCCATCACTAAAGATAGAATGGTAGCAAATGAAAGGTAACACCAAGTTGTAGTTAGAAGAGCTTGAAGGTTTGGAGGAGAGGCGCCTACAATAATCCCAAACCCTCGAGTTGTACAAAGCTAAACTAATTTAAGCTCACAACAAGCTGGTCTGTCCTAGAGCTATTCAGGTAAGAGAGCTTATTTTAGTTCTAAGGAGATCGATTGTTGCCCATCGTAAGATGGGAGGCAAATTTGAATCAACTTGGGAAGGCCTTTTTCCATAGAGAAGGCCTACCAAGGAGGATCTTATCTGCTTATCTAAGTCTAGTCCTTCCTTGGTGCTCCCCGCTTAGTAGTCTCTCTAGGTCAAATAGCATCTTCCTCCGATGATGTTCATCCCGAAATCGTTCCTTGGAAAGTAAAAGCTACATTTCTTTCCGATTGATCATTGCACACCCACGGGGAGGTTGGTTCACTCACTATCGATGGACACGCTCATGCAACAGACACACCACTCATGATGGATACCTTAGTTGGTTGGTTCTCGCACCTTAGGATACACCACTCATGGCGAATATAAGTCTGCTATGCTTTCTCCTTAAGTTGGCCACCGTACACCTATATGTTTTCTTTTTCACGGTTCAGGATAATGCCCCTAGTAGCACCTCCCCTATGGGCACTATGTTTGGATCATGTCGACCCCTTTCATTAGACACTGTTACTATCGACAGATAGTTCCCTTTTCTTAGTAACCACCCTTGTGGTTGGAGAATCTTTCTCTAGATGTGTAGATTCTCCTTTGATCTAGTAAATCTGAGATAGGTTAAGGCTGACATAACCCGTTCTTAATGTGGTCACTCACACCAATAGGTCCACAAATATATAAACAAAATAAATTCACTTGGATTAGAGGACACTAGTGGTACCTTTTCCAAAGTGTATCCTATCTTTATCAACAAACTCCTTACAAGAATTGCTGACTACTCTTGAGTTGATATAAGTCCCCAATGACATTCACTTATAGTCTAAGTCGATTTGTGGTGCTACCAACAGTCACCCCAGCTTGTTCCCTACTTTAGAAGATATAAGCTTACACTTTTTCCTAGCAGTTGCACACCAAAGGAAACCCTTAGGTTGGAAGCTCTATGGCCAATATCCCTTGGATTTGTAAACTGAGATAGATACATATATTCTTCTAGGTGTACACCAATATAGTCCATAAATTAAATCTATCAAATTTGATCGCTCACATCCCCAATATGCCCTAAATTCAAAATTAAAACCAAAACCAAACAACCATATCAAATCACATGAAATAAGATAAAATTAATCGACTACTTTTGAGTTGACATAAGTCCCCGATTCACTCAATGCCTAGGTTCATTTGTTGTGCATCCAACAAGCCACCCCAGCAGTTGTTCCTCGCTTTGGAAGATGTAAGTTTGATAAGCCTTCTTCCTATCAACCATCAAATGAAAGCAACCCCTTAGGTTGCTACTACTGTAGAGACTATCCCTTTGGATTTGTAAACCTAAGTTAGGTTAGGGATGATATATCCCCTTCTCAGTGAATCCATCACACACCAACATGGTCCATATATTAACTCAAATTAAATTAAACCCAATCCAATTTAGCCTAGTGGAGTTAAATCACACCCTTCTTTCCGGTGGAGCCCCAAATCAAAAATAAATAGGCCAAGCAAACAAATTAAATTCAAAACCAATCTCCTTAGTGGAGCCAAATTAAACCAACTCTAGTCTAAATCAAAGAAATCCAACCAAACATCCAAATCCATGAAATCAAACTCAACCCAATCCCTAGATAGATAGCCCGCTTCCCTAGTGGAAGGTTCATATACATCCTCAGGACGCCCCAGTATGCCTCCACATCAATTAAAAAAAACAAATTAAAGTCAATTTGATCTTAATCCATGGTGGATTATAGATTCTTATCCCTAGATCTTCTTTCCATAAATCATATAATCAAATCAAACCTTATCTTCATGATTTTCTTTCTATTCCCTCGACATGGACCCTCACATGTCATGTGATCCCCTAGTGGATCTCCTTCCTCATCATCTTTTTTTTTCTTATGCACACCTTTAATACTTCAACCAAAAGCCTAACAATATTCATTCAAATTACATCATCTTAACATTGTAATAAAACATTTTATGATTTGTGATGGTGCAAGCTCAAACTAACTATACAATATCATGCTAAACATATTATAGTGTAAATTAACACACTATATTATATTATAATATATGATGTTATATTATAATTTGATATAATATAATATATTGTCTAACATTGCTCCTTAAAATCACTTAAACAAACAAAATTTTCTCAAAATTAACCTTTTGGTGTTGCTTCTTGGTGTGTGCATTGAATTTTGCCAAATTCTTCCATCTTAACCTTCAAATTAACATTTTTTTTTGTGAGTTTTAACCCAATGTATTTTAAATAAAGTAAAATATACTAAAATGTACGATAACATTTAGCAACACACCACCACATTCATACAAATGTGAAGTTATATTGTTATGTACATTATATTTTAATATGCTTTCATATAATATATTATCTTACATTACACCATAAAATCAATCAGTTTAAGCAAAAAAATTTATAAAATTTGGTTGAAAAATGAACATTTTTTTTTAATGCAGATTTCCATTCTTTTGATTAAATGACACACCATAGCACACCCCTAATGATGTTCCCTAAAGCTTACCTTTTGGCCAAATCCCATCATCTGAGCCTATAAATCAGTATTTTTATGAATTATACTAGTACAAACTCTACTATCATCATACTATAACAAACTAAAATATGCTAAACAAGTAGTAATACATAATAGTATGCTATAATGCATGACACTATGTTATGGCATCCTATATTATAATACACTATAACATATTACATTATATTATATTGCATATCACATCACAAAGGATTGCTTAAGATAAAAAATTATAAAATTAGTCTAAATAATAAAAAACTATATATTTTAGTCGATCACTTACATATTAATAAAATAAATAATATATTATGATGCCATGCTCTACCTATTATGAATTTGGTCAAATTCCACCATTTTAAAGTCTAAATCAACATTTTTATAAATAATGCTAGGGTAGGCTCGACTGCATGATTGTAAATTACTAAAAGAATTTAAAATGCACAAAACAATATATTATGATATATGATGTTATACTATGCTACAACATATAATATTTATTTAGAACATAAAATCTTACTTTTAGACTACAAGTGGCATAGCACACCTTGGTACTACAACCTAATTCCCACTTCAAATTTAATAAATTTCATCATCTGATTTAGTAAATCAATATTTTTATGATTTATATTAATATAGACTATAGGGCACAATACCATAATATACTATAACATTTCAAAAACATCTTATAACATCCAAAAAACACATCACTACATGCTCAAATATACGATGCTACATTACGCTTATAATATATATTACTATGCCTGTTGGCCAAAATCCATCAACATGAAGTCCCTCAGAGACATTTCTTTATCACCATAACTGCCAGGATTAGTTCATTCTTTAGAACTACCTTAATACACAATGGTTTGGCCTTGTTTTAAAGGTTTATGTCAATGTTTAGGTTAAGTTCTGTTTAGGGTCTTAGGTTTGAGTTGGGGTTTAGGGCTTAGAGTTTAGGGTTTTATGTTTTAGGGTTTAGGGTTTATTATTTTAGGGTTTAGTGTTTTGGGTTTTGGGTTTAAGGTTTAGGGTATAGGGTATAGTGTTTAGGGTTTAGGGTTTAATGTTTAGGGTTTTGGGTTTTTATGGTTTAGGGTTTAGGTTTAGGTTTTAGGTTTTAGGTTTAGGGTTTAAGTTTTAGTTTAGGATTTAGGGTTTAGGATTTAGGGTTTAGAGTTTTTTTAATAGAGAATAAATTCAGATTCAACATTTATTCTTTTCAATTTCGTTAACCTAGTAGCACCCCAAGTTTTCTAAGACATAAGCGATGGCATAGATAAAAATGTGCACTAATAGAGCAAATCAAAAACTCTAGATAAGTAGAATTGTCTCTACTGTAAAGACACAATTCCATAAGCATCTGATCGGATCGATCATTCTTCAATTTCTCAGTTCCCATCAGAACCATCCCCTCTCCAATAATAGGATATGTCATCATATCCCTAATCTCTCCCTCCTCCACCATCACGGCTATAACCTTCGTCAACCCTCCCACCTCCATAACCACCATTACTCTGACCACCACCTCCATATCCACCAGCACCTCCAGATTCCCCACCACCACTCGATAATCGCCACCTCTTCCTTTGTCTCCACTATCAAATCTAGACTGAGCCTAGTTGATAGTGATGTTCTTGCCATCAAGGTTTTGTCCATTATTAGGGTTTAAGTTTAGTTTAGGGTTTACGGTTTATGGTTAGTTTAAGGATTAGGTTTTAAAGTTTAGGGTTTGGGGTCTAGGGTTTAGGGTTATAGGTTTTAGGGTTTATGGTTTAGGGTTTAGGGTTTTAGGGTTTCGGGTTTAGGGTTTAAGGTTTAGGGTTTTAGGATTTAGGGTTTAAGGTTTATGATTTTGGGTTTAAGGTTTAGGGTTTACGATTTTAGGGTTTAGGGTTTAAGGTTAGGGTTGTAGGTGTAGGTTATAGGTTTA